>JAOEGS010017140.1:0-10987 GCA_025447755.1 Corythornis vintsioides | reverse complement strand
TGTCTTGTTTAATATCTTCATCAATGACCTGGACAAGGGAATCGAATGTACCCTCAGTAAATTTGCAGATGACGCAAAATTAAGCACAAGTGTCAATCTCCTTGAGGGTAGGAAGGCTCTGCAGCGGGATCTGGACAGGCTGGAGTGATGGGTTGAGGTCAATTGTATGAGGTTTAACAAAGCCAAGTGTCGGGTCATGCGCTTTGGTCAGAACAACGCCCAGCAATGCTACAAGCTTAGGGAGGAGTGGCTGGAAAGCTGCCTAGCAGAAAGGGACCTGGGGATGTTGGTCAATAGCCAGCTGAACATGAGCCAGCAGTGTGCCCAGGTAGCCAAGAGGGCCAACGGCATCCTGACCTGTATCAGAAATGGTGTGACCAGCAGAAGTAGGGAGGTGATCGTGCCCCTGTATTCAGCACTGGTGAGACCGCACCTTGAGTACTGTGTCCAGTTTTGGTCACCACAGTACAAGAAGGACATTGAGGTGCTGGAACGAGTGCAGAGAAGGGCAATGAAGCTGGTGAAAGGGCTGGAAGGCATAGCCTATGAAGAGCAGCTGAGGGAACTGGGTTTGTTTAGTCTAGAGGAGACTGAGAGGAGATCTTATTGCCCTCTACAGCTACCTAAAAGGAGGATGTAGCAAGGCTGGTATTGGTCTCTTCTCTCAAATTAGTAATGATAGGACGAGGGGAAATGGCTTCAAGTTGCGTCAGGAGAGGTTTAGATTAGATATTAGGAAGAAATTCTTCACTGAGAGGGTGGTTAGGCACTGGAGCAGGCTACCCAGGGAGGTGGTGGAGTCACCATCCCTGGAGGTGTTTAAAGAACAAACAGATGCAGTGCTTGAGGATATGGTGTAGTGGTTAGAGAAATGCTAGGACAAAGGTTGGACTTGATGACCCTGGAGGTCCTTTCCAACCATATTGATTCTGTGATTCTGTGAGGGCTAGGTGTAGCCAATTTGGGGATTGGCTGGAGAAAGGCAACTGAGAGTGAAAGCTGGAAGGGCTAGATTGGAAACAGGAAGAGGGATGTGGAAGGAAATCCTCCTCTCTGAATCAGGACATTTGATGGAGGTAGGTGTGTTTTGACAGGTAGAGTGCTAAGGAACTGGTTGACTTGCTAACAAGGGAACTGATAGAATCATGGAGTGGTTTAGGTTGGAAGGAACTTTAAAGATATCTTGTTCCACCATGGGATACCTCCCACTAGAATAGTTTGTTCACAGTCCTATCCAGCCTGGCCTTGAACACTTCCAGGGTGAGGCATCCACAGCTTCCCTGGGCAACCTGTTCCAGTGTCTCCCCACCCTCACAGTGAAGAATTTCTTCCTGATATCTAACCTAAATCTACTCTATTTCAGTTTAAGACAGTTAGCTTTTGTCCTATCACTACACTCCCCAGTTCACACCATGTGAAGGTGTGGAAGTTCATGTGATAGCAATTGAGGATCTGCGCCTCGTTGTACTTCCTTCTTTCTAACCTACACTGGCTCCTGTGTTACTTGCATCCCAAAATAGCACTGTTTGGGCTTTTAGGATGGATCTCACTCCCTGACCCTATCAGTGATGCTCTGTCAGCAGTCCTGACCTGGAGAGCCACCAGGGAGGACACAGTCACAGTTTGAGAGGACTGGAAACACAGCAGGGACTATTGGCCAGCCAGAGCTGTGGCACCTGGGTGGGATGCTTCTGGACATGCCTGCTTACTGCCTGCTTGGCTCTTTTTCAGGGGGCAGAGGTGCTGTGTGGTGGGGACCTGTATGTGCCAGATGACCCGAAACTGAAGAAAGGCTACTACATGCGACCCTGTGTGTTAGGTATGACCCTTCCTGTTCATGGTAACTATAGTCTTCTGTGTTACTGAATTTCTTCTTGAGGAAGCTGTGTTCAGTGACTCCTGTCTCTCTATGGCCATCATGTGGGCAGGCACCCTCCTGGGTGTACTAGGGAGGGCTAAGGCACCCAAGAACTGCACCAGGAGAAACTGCTGCTGTAAGGTCTGCAAGGGCACATGCAGTTGCCACCTTTGCTGGGGAGCTGTGCAGCGCTGAGTAGGTTGCTGAATTCACAGACTGTGCTGCCAGCTCTTCCTCCTCCTGAAGCACATGTGCTCTGCCTTGTTGCTAGGGAAGTGCACAGATGACATGACGTGTGTGAAGGAAGAGATCTTTGGGCCTGTCATGTCCATTCTGCCATTTGACACGGAGGAGGAGGTTGTGGAGCGAGCCAACAACACCAAATTCGGCCTGGCTGGTGGTGTCTTCACCAGGTATGACTGGGTAGTGTGGCTGGTGGGGAGGTGATGAGAGGGCAAGTACTGCAGCAACTTGATGAACGTCCATGGATGACATGTTGCGTGGATACCCTCTTCCAGAAAAGCTGGAGCAGGGGATTGCCAAAAAGGAATTTTGTAAATGTGCATCTCCTCCCCATTTTTCCTGAAGGGTTATGTGGTTCCAGCTGTCTTTCAGATTCTTTCCAGCCTGTGCTTGGCCTGCTGCCTGCCTGCCTGCATCTCTAGGAGATGGGCACCAGGAGCCTGCTGTGCTGCTGAAGGTGCAGGGATGGTTGTTGGCCACTTGCTGGAGTCTTGCTTTGCTGGTGTCCTTGTGCTGCCCTCCCAACTTGAATGCAGTTTTGAGTGTCCTTGAGAGTAGCTGCTACATCCTAGAGCAGGCAGAGACAGAGTAGGGACAGACTGGGCTCCAGAAACCACTGTGACCTGCTGTCCTTTATCTGGTGGGATGTTAACTGTTAGGGAAGAAGGGGATTGAATGGGATGGGATCCAGCTGCATTACCTTTTTTCTACAGGGATATCCAGAAGGCTCACAGGGTAGTTGCTGCTCTCAAGGCTGGGATGTGCTTCATTAACAACTACAACATCAGTCCTGTGGAGCTGCCTTTCGGAGGATACAAAGCATCAGGTGAGCTCTGTTTGACCTTCCCTGGTATGAGTACATGCCAGTTACAGGGGGTAGGTGTGGTACCTGGCACTGCCTGGAATCGTATTCTCACTTCTGGCTTGTCCTGGCAGGATTTGGCAGAGAGAATGGGCGGGCAGCCATCGAGCACTACACACAGCTCAAGACTGTCTGTGTGGAGATGGGCGATGTGGAATCTGTGTTTTAGTGGACCACCGGCCAGTGGTTCAGAGGACCATCAGCCAGTTCTATACTATTAGACAAAGATGTGGATCATTTACACAGCAATAAAGTGCTCTGAAATTGTAAGTGCCTTGTGGGGAGCAGTGCTGGAGCAGCATTTAGCCACCATGCTCCTGCAAGGGGGGGGTGTTCACACGAGGTTCAGGCTGTGGGCCTGCTGTGTCCTATCCAGTGGAAGACGGGAGCCCTGGAGGAGGAGGCACCAGTGTGTTTCCAGTAATAGCACCTGGAGTCCTGTGGGGATGTTTGGCTGGGACAGATGTGGCCCTGAGAATTATTTACACACACAGAGTGTGGAGCAAAGCCAGAATGGTGCTGAGCTCCAGCACAGTGTAAAGTGTTACTGCTCTTCAGTAGAAGTTATTGGACTTCCCTCCCCTATGTCTACACTTCTTTATAACCATGATGGAACAACAACTTTTAAATGTCTACATCTTATTTCAGCAATCAAATAAAGACTAACTCTGTTTGGAACATCATCTCTCAGAGTAATGTGAATTGAGGTGGTCCAGAAATAGGGCTGCTGCTGGATGGGTTAAACAGGTTGCCAGATGGCTTTTTGGTCACTAAAATGATAAAAGCTAGAACACCTCTGCCTGACAAGCAGATTTCTGATGTCCTACAAGCCCAGAGTTGTTCTAGCATTCTGCAAAACATAAAACCATCACTAACTTTAGAATAAGAAAATACAGAATTGACAAGTTCCTTTTATTGAATAAGAAGAAAAAAAAAAAAAAAGACAACCAGGAAATGAAATGTTCTAAAAGAAAATGAAACAAAATTTATTGTTTAGGGTTTTTTTTCCCAGGCAGCTGTCATGATGGTTTTCATGATCTGCATTATAATGTTCTGCAGTTTGTCTCACAGATCCAGCCGAGGTGCTGGCAAGCTGAATACACGCCTGTGCCCACCAGCCCGATGAGGGCAGCTGAACCAATGGCCCCTCTCCTTCGGTTTTGGGGATCTGGAAAAAAAAAAAAAAAAGACACATTTTGTCAGTTCAGCAGCCCATCCCAAAAATCAGAGAGAACAGGAACCGGGGGTAAATCTCATAACAAACTGGCAGGCACCAGCTCAGGCCATGTCCCTACCCTCAGTGTGCTGTTATTAGACCAGTGCTCTTGCCATCAGCAGGAAAAGCACACTGCAGAGTTAGCAGAATGAGGGACCTGCACCCTGTTCACCACACCAACAGTGGAAGCTTTATGCTGCCTCCTTGATGTGAGCTGGAGGAAAGAGACTTGAGGCCACTGTAGGAGACTCCAAAGAGTTTCCAAGCACCTTTTGTGGGCTGCAGGGTAAAGACCTACCTCCTGTGTAGTAGCCATAGGCATAAAGGATTCTCCCAAGGATCCAGGTGAGGCCAAGTCCTGTAACAAACCGCTAGAGAGAGAGAGAGGGCAAGGAGAAGCATTAAAGGTTTTGGAGACCTGCTGCTTGCATGTGGCTAGCTCTTAGAGCAGCCCTGCTTCAAAGAAGTGACCACCACGTATGGTGCAGGTTCTGCTAGGAGTCAGCATGGGGTAGATGGGTGACTGATGCAGGGTGCTGGGGTGAGTTTTATATGAGTTTCTGCTTTCATGTCAGCTACAGGAAGGGAGCTTGGCATGTGGTACAGAGCCTTCATTTCTGCAGTACAGCTCTTCTCAAACAAGAAAAGGTGAGGTCACACAGGTGGCAGGTGCTGAATCTCATTTCACCACTGTCCAGTTAATGAGCTAGGCTCCTGTCAGGATTCTGGGGGCATGTGTTGTGCCCCCAGAGCCACTCCTGCCTCCAGCAGGTGTATGGGTTTTCCTCTTGCAGGTGTTACAAACTTCCTTAAATTTAGAGCTTGCTGCAAAGCGGCTCATTTGCCAGATTTGCCTCTGATGCTTCCTTCCCTCTCTGAAAAGAATGACCTAGTTTGTCTGTTGGTGGCAAGGAAAGACCTACTGGGTTTGGGCTCTCCCACGTGCCTGCCTCATTACCTGCCTACAGCTTTAAATCAAAAATGATCTGGACATTTTTTTTTATCCTTTGTGCACCATATTTGGTGGTGGAAGTGAGGGTGAAGATCACCATGTTCCTCATCTATTCTTATCACATAAACTCCTCGTGAAAGCATATTTAGATGGTGGGAGGGAAGGTTCTGTCCTCCATACAACCAGCTGATGTGAGCACAGCCGGACCCTGCAGGGCTTGGAAGATCCAGACAGAGTTGGTGGGTCCATTCCCCATCATGGACTGCAAGCTGCATATGCTTTGGTTTATCCTTCCTCCATCCTTAGGAGAAGGAAAGGGGGCTAAAGCAGCAGTAATTAGTTTAGTGAATACTTGTGATTCCCCTGAACAAGATATTATACAATTACATTTTCCAAAGGGGCTAGCCTGGCATCCAGCTTGGCCTGCTTACCCCCAGCCTCCCCCAGCCAGGGAGCAAGAGCAGAGTTCAGTCATGCAGACCCCTGCTGCAGAATCACTTACCGGGTGGTAGACTCCACCAGTGGCTAAAAAGAACAGGAAGGCAGGATAAACTTCCAGTCTGGAAATCAAAGCAAGGAGAGGTTGTGTTTGTGCTCAAGTTACTTAGGAAGCTGAGTGTCCCTTGCCAAGGTCTCTGTTGAGCCTGACTGTTACAAGTCTTGCTTGATGCTGTGGCCACAGATGGAGGGAAGAGGGAATCTGAGCGTGCACAGAGTTGAAAGAGACTTTAACCCCATCTGTGCCTCTCTTCAAGGCCACCTACCTGCCCACTCATTCAATTTTGTTCCCTAAGCCATGGCTAATGCTACATACCACAAGTTAGCCTTCAAGGACTGGTTCCTCCCCACAACCCTGTGCTGTGCTGTCACAACCTAGGTTCACAATAGTTGGGTGGCCTAAGGCCTCTCTCCCCTGGGAGACCTGGGCAGCACAACAGATTAGCACCCCCATATGGGCTCTTCTGGAAACAAGATTTCTAGTGCCTTACAACAAAGAGCCAGGCACTGGGGAAGAGAAGCCTGCTTCACTGCCCCATCTCATGGTTTAAGGCAGGATAAGGAGACAGCACAGCCTTGCTCCAGAGCATTACACGGACATGTGTCTTCCTCCAGTGCTGAGCCAGCACCCAAGCACTCAGCAGCAGCAGGTCTAGCTGTAGACTCTGCTCCACAGCCCAGTGTATTTTCAAGGCACGTGTTCACACGTTACTCACGTGTTCTGGTGCGCACGCTGGATACAGTTGAATATCTTCCCATGTTCAGGATCAGTGCTGTACATGGTGGGATACTGCCATAAAAAAAAATGCAAACCAGGGGCAAAATGTAAGCAAGTGTAGTCTGGACTGGGGAGCCTGTTCTCCAGCGGAGAGAAGAGCATGACCGGTAGCACCTCTCCCCAGCGAGTCCACTGCCACCTGGGTGCTTGCAAAGGCAAGTTTGAGAGCCTGTCTGTCTCTTGCCCCCCGGCCCACAACTGCTGTGTTGAAATTGCTGCTTGCTCCAGGCCACCTCCTGAACTCCCTGAGCCTCCCGAGTGTTCCCTGGCGCTGGTTTCAAACAGAAGACAGCCAGGTGTTGAGTGACCTCCCTGTTTAAATCCCATCTGTCTGCAGGGGACATCAAAACATAATATCAGGGTTAGAGAGGACATGGCCCCATATCTCCCCTGGGATCTGGCAGCAGCCTGTCACCTAGAAGCAGGCTCGAAGGATGCTGCCTTCCCCACCACCACAGAGCTGAGCTGCCACTCAGCTGCAGAAGCTTCCCCACACCTGAAATCCAGCACTCTGTACCCATATGCACTGGGCACATTTTCTATAACCCTGGCTTCATGCAGCAGTAGTGGGGTCACCCCAACAGGCACCCTGAACGAGATAGGGAAAGAGTAAAGGAGTGTTTGTGCTTGGAGGAAGCAGGCTTTGCCAGCCATCACCCTGATTCATGGGCAGGACCAGCTGCCCCCACGCAGCCCACTGTCCTGCTTAGACTGTGGGCTCCTTGACAGATGTGAGGGAAGGTCACTATGAAAGAATGCCCTGATGTGCTCTCCCATGTCCGAGAAACCCTCCTTTCGCTTTTGTTCCACCACTATCCCTTTGCTGCCAACGCTGCATCACCCTTCACTGCAGGGAGAAATGGCTGCACAGTTTCTTGCTCACCAGCATTCCCAAGCTCAAAGCCTTGTGCTTTCAGCTGCCTCAGCTTGGTGCCAAGCGCCTGATGTCCCAAACTCCAAGCTCTTTCTTGCCATCTGCTCCAGTCTGGAAAGCTTAAAGGGCAATTCCATCCCTTCTGCATCATTGTGATGGGGCAGGAAACGTCAGCAAGTCAGCTCAAATTAGGCAAGGTGTCACCTAGCTTATCCCCTGCAGACCTGCTCCTCAGCCTGAGCACTCACCTCTACGTTGTACTTCTTGCGGGCCTTGCCCACTTTGACTGCGAGGTGCATGACCATGACGAAGCTGGCAGCTCCCGTCAGGATGACGTAGCCATACTCCTTTGAGAGAACAGCCATCTTGTTGCTGTCACAGAAAGAGAGCCCATTACTATTTTGGGGTGCGATGGGAGAAGTGGCATCTCACTTCATGCAGATAAGTGTGAGTGGAAAAGCTGCTGAGCATTGACCCAAGACATCCCAGCATGGGGACTGGATGAAGGAGGAGAGAAATAGTTGGGGAATTTTCACAACTCAGTGCGGGCTGGGTATTGAGCAGCACAAACCAAGGGCTCTGTGCTTAGTTCCTGTCAAGCAAGCCTTAAAATCACATCAGTGTTAGTGGGAGGTGGTGTCTGGAAGACCTTAGTCCAGCCTCTGTCTCAGAGCAGGACTTCAGCCAACAATAGGTCCCATCATCTCTGTCCATGGCTGGCCAAGTCCCAGAGCCTCACTGACACAGTGCTGTGCCTGCAGGGACATTCCAGAGACATGGACAGAAAGTGATTGTTCACAGCCACTTCCAAGAGCCACCAAATGAAGTCAGGAACAGACCAAAAGAGGTGTTTTTTCATGCCATGGAAAAGCAGCTATGGAACTCCCTGCTGAGGGGTGTCATGCATGCAGTTATCTTTCATCAATTCCAGGGGAAATTGGGAAAACTCTGGGAATAAAAGGCAAGGTGGGACTTACAATAGAAACACCAACTGGCTCAGAAATTCCCTGAGCTGAAAGGAACTGGGCTACATGAATGGTTACATTGAATAGCTAAGGTCATCCTTAGTTAAAATAGTATTAAAACCCACCACAGCAACAATAATAATCAAACCTCTTCAGTGAAGAGGTGCTAGCAAGTGGAGCAATGCTCACCCTGTGGCTTCAAGGAACCCTCTTAAGTCACAAGTCAGTGAACAGCCCCCAGCAATACGCAGCTACTGGCATCTACCAACACCTACATGCACGAGTCTGCCAGCCAGGAGATACCACAGCCCATGTGTTTCCCCTTCAATGGTTCTGCACTTCCTTGTGCAGGTCTGAGAAGGCAGCATGGAGCAGAAGGCACATGCAGCAGTCCCAACCATGCTGCCCCACACCAGGACCATGTTGCTTCTCCCTCTTTCCCTCTCCCCTTGTGCTGCTGGTATGTGCTTGACACCGAATGCTCCAGCATCTCCCCGACTGCAAATGGAGCACAGGGGCTCTTCCCCACAACCATCTGACACCATCTCCTTGCACAATTCCAAACCTCAGACATTGTCTGTCTGTGTGACCCAAGATGGTGCTTCACCATGCAGCACAGCAAAAGACAGTAGAGACCTCCTTCCAGCACTGATACCATTTCCTTTTCAAACCAAACCCCAGCCCATGCCTATCTCCATCCAGTGCCTCCAGAAGGCAGTGAGGTTTTAGTGTCTCCTTCTCTGTCCTGTAGGCACAATCAGTGCAGAGTAAAACCAGCCACATCATGGAATCAGTACAAACAGCCTTCTTCCTATTGCAGCAGCACCAGCACCCAGCATGGAGGATCTTCAGGGACCAGACAGGTTTAGTTCTCATTTGCAAAGGGGTTATTATGGATGCAGCAAGGTGAAGATGACAGCCTTATCCATGTGAAGTCTGATAAACAATTATCACATTGTAAGAACATTCAAAACCTCAAGTAACTAAGAAATGTCAGCTGCACCCACATGTAATAAAGGTTAGTGCCTCACAGATAAGACACTGAAAATACAACATGTTCCTGCCCAGTAGAGCAGGTTGATGGTCACATTTCTCTCTTCAAATGACAAGGCTGGAAGAAAATCCCATCGGCCATCAAGGTCCACAAATTTTACCTTCACAGGGCTAAATTATAATCTGGGGTTTTATTTTAGTAAGAAAGAGCACTGCAAAGCATTAAACCAGGTGCATTATAAAGCTGCTACTCATGCTGCCAGCTTAAAACCAAATCTAAAGCCTTTGCTCTAGTAATCTGGGGTGACACAAAGCGCTCCAAAGTGCACGGGACTTTGGGCCTCTCTCCGATCCCGCTCTCTGCCACTGTTTCCGGATTCCAGTGCCTTGTGCACTTCATCAACCTTTCTCCACAGCTGCAAGGACTCTGCTGACAGCTGCTGGCCAGAGCACAAGACTCAATTTTTCTATCTTTGGTGCAGCAGTGGCTCAGATGGGAGCCACCGACCAGGGGATTCTGGAGGCTGACAGAGCACAGACTGGGAGCTGCAACAGCAGAGTTCCCCAGGGTGTGCTTTTACAAAATAAGGGTTCTTTTGCAGAATGGGGTTTCCTAAGTTTTTTATTTTACAGCATAAGGGTTCCTAGTTCGCCATAACGCTGTGGTTGTTATGAGTCATCAAAACTGATGACGGGTCCCTGTGCTTGGGTTCTGGCTGGATTACCAGGTCCAAACTCAGACTTGCCCCCAGGCCAGGAAAGCGCTTTGTCCCTGGCAAATTCAGGCTGATACCTAGAGGCAGAGCTCTCCACAAGCGCCCTGCTCACCCTCATGTTCCCGGGGGGAAGGGCAACAGCCTCTGCTGTCGGGAAGTCCCGGAGCAGGGCCACAGCCCTTGCTGTACTTTCTTTACCATCTACCAGGCTAATCAGCGTAAGCACGCGCTCGAAGCCACCGCCCAGCCCCTCCTGTCCCCTCTAGCACAACAATGAGCCTCCCCCGACCGCACTCACCCTCCGCCGCGACGAGGAGCAGCCCAAAGCTGCGGGCGGGGCCAGGGCCAGGCAGAAACCACCCCCGCGGGGCCGGAGGGCGGTGCGCTTGTCGGAGAGGCGGGAAGGAACGTTGGAGGGAGGTGGGCGTGTTGTAACGGAGGAGTTTGACGCGGATCCATGTGGCTCTGCAGCGGGTTTCACCATGCAAGTGTCTTCCAGCACCAGGATAGATGGTGTCTTAAGCTCTTGCTAGTGTAAAGGGGAAGAGAGCAGGACTCAAAGGGTTCCTAGGTCCCTAAAGTCCTGGGTTTTAATTCTCTCCTCACATACCTGCCTTGGCACAGCAGAAAGTTCCTGTGGGGACAGACTTTTTAGCAGGGCCTGTTGTGACAGGACAAGGGGTGATGGTTTTAAACTAAAAGAGAGACCCACAGCAGGGGGTTAAACTAGATAAACTTTAAAGATCCCTTCCAACCTAAAATATTCTATGATTCTGTGATTGTACCCAATTGTGTCCCTAGCACATAGAATCCTTAGCAAGCTGTGCTGACATCTTCACGCTTAACCATTGTTGTCATATGCATTATACCTAAGACAAAGGTTTCAGCTTTGATTCACAGTTTAATGGCTCTAAGTATGGTAATTTATATCATACTTGCTGAAATCTGCTTTTCCCTTTTCATAGATTCATTCATAGATTCATAGATATTAGGGGTTGGAAGGGACCTAGAAGATCATCTAGTCCAACCCCC
>JAOEGS010017139.1:0-12908 GCA_025447755.1 Corythornis vintsioides | reverse complement strand
TTAAAAGGGTATAAAAAGAGCTGTAAATTAATAAATAAAGGATCTTGGCATCTTGGTGAAGGAAATAGTCTCTGCTTTTCTCTTTTTCCTCCTCCAGCTACTGGCAGATAAACGACAGGAACAAGGAGGTGATTGTCCCTCTCTACTCATCACTGGTGAGACTGCACCTTGAGTGCTGTGTTCAGTTTTGAGACCGTCAGTATAAGAAAGACATTAAGATTCTGGAGTGGGTCCAGAGAAGAGCAACTAAGCTGCTGAGGGGCCTGGAGCTCAAGTCCTGTGAGAAGCAGCTGAGGGACCTGGGGCTGCTTAGTCTGAAGGAGGCTGAAAGGGAGACCTTCTCACTCTCTACAACTACCTGAAAGGAGTAGTAACTAGTGACAGCACATGAGGAAATAGCCTCAAGCTGCACCAGGGGAGGTTTAAACTGGACATTAGGAAAAAAAAAATCACTGAAAGGGTTGTCAGGTATTTGAACAGGCTGCTCAGGGAGAGGGTTGGGTCACCATCCCTGGATGTGTTTAAAAGCCAGATGGATGTGATGCTTGGTGATGTAGCTTAGTGGTGGACTTGGTAGGGTTAATTGTTGGACTTGATGATCTTAAAGGTCTTTCCAACCTTGATGATTTTATGACTGATTTTAGTATTCTATGATTCTTGCTGCTGTCTTCTCCTATACACTCCTTTCCCCTACTTGCAGCCTCATGCTTCATTCTGAAGCAGCAAGAGCTGCAGATGGTCCTCCAGACCCAGTGTGGAGGAAGGGCACATAAAGGAATTGAAAGCTAGAAGATCCCTTGTGCTTTGTTTCTCCTCTCTAGGCAAGGAATAGGGATCCTGAAGTGAAACTAGGATTTTTTGGGGGAGAAAGGGAAAAAAAGAAGGGAACACAAATGCATCCCATTATAGAGAGGGTGTAAAAGAGGACAAGATAGAGTTCTGCTGAGCATTGGGGTAGGGTTCTGCTGAGCATCATGACTATCTGGGGTGAGGTGAGAACAGAATAAAGAGAGGAGAGTGCAGTTAGAGAGGTAAGACCCAGCAGCAGAGGATGAGACAGTTTCCTTCCCAGGGCAGTTAGGTGAAGTTAGAATAGGTAGGAAAAAAGGAGGGACGTCAGTCAGAGGTGTCCAGGGGTATGGTCAGAGGGCAGCTGAAGGGTAGAGGGATTGGTACCTGCCCATTCCTAGAGAACAGGTAGTCAAATTCCTGAGTCTTGCTCAGGAATGCTTCTAATGCTTTGGTGAGCATCAGAAAAACATGTAGCCCACTTTCAGATGCTGATGTGAAAGCAGCAGCCAAGCCTGGACATTATGCAGAGAGCTGCCTCAAGTTATCAAAACTGAGCAGCATCTCTGGAGAGCCAAGGTCTGCTCACAGACCATGTAAGTCTACATCAGTGTGACAGGTCAATTCCATAGTACCTTACCCAACTTTTAAAGTCTCGGTTAAAACTGCCTTTTGCTGTCAGCAAAAGCTTAGGTGGAAGTCAGGTCCCAGTGAGACAGGGAATCCTAGAATCACAGAATCATAGAATCACAGAGTCCCAGAATCAAAGAATCATAGAATCACTGAATCATAGAATCACAGAACCAAAGAATCATAGAATCACAAAACAGTAGGGGTTGGACGGGACCTCTGGAGATCATCGAGTCCAACCCCTTTGCCAGTGCAGGATCACCCAGGGCAGCCCACAAAGGAATGCATCCAGCAAGGGAAGGGGGAGTGTCACTCGAAAGAGGGTTGGCTCAAACAAGTCTGCTGTCCTGTGTATTAATAAAAATACAAGGTCAGTAATGATACTATAAGTACTTAGTGCATGCTAGGTTGAACTCCATGATCTCCAGAGGTTCCTTCCAATCCCCACCATTCTGTGATACTTCAGCTGCTTCAGCTATGACTATCACTGGGTCAAGTCTCCATCCTGGGTTTTCCAGGTCACTATTATTTTGGGGTTTTTTTTTGCAATGCAGAAGTGAGTAGGGAAGTGATTTTTTTTCACAAGCCTGTAAATCAACAAAGCATTAGTGATCCTGAGTTTGGGAAGAAATTATACTATTTTTGCCCTAAGTGCTCCTTATTCTTGTGTTTTGAAGACCCTTTATGACTAATAAATGCATCAGAACTTCTATCAAATTTCAAAAAAATACTTTGCAATGGGAAGTGGAAAGTATCACTTAAAAACAAGAGCTCCTGTGATACCATATTCCACTGTTTTGGTTTGTCTGGCAGATTCTGAGACTCAGAAACCATGTGTTTAAGTTTCCGAGTCCTGAGTTCTTCTCACTTAAATTTGTGAAATTTATCAATAATTCCAGAGTTTGGTCCTTTCTTTCAAGGAGGGTGCTCCTCAACCTGGTATGTGTAGTACATTTAAATACATAAAATCCGTCCTTGTTATGACAACAATTCTCTTTTTGCTACATAATTTTAAAAAAAAAAAAATTAAAAAATTGAGCATGTAGCAATGGCTATTAAGAATGACAGAACTGCATTCCCCTATTCACTTTTTAAGGATGTGCTTTGAAATGAGCATCTATAAAATGTACTGTTCTTCACTGGTGAGTAAACATTATTGATGATGCTTCTGGCTCAATAAATGTTTTTTTAGTGGTGGGGAACATTGCTTTGTTAAAAGTGCAGCTAAATGCATTGAGGGGCAGATGTCTGAATAAATGAAGTGTAATGTTGCTGAAACAATGAGTTCCTGAAAGGTGAGGTGGATTCAACAAAACATCATCTATATGGAGTGTGCTAACTCGCTGACTGCACCCCCTGCCTTTCCTGTTACACTGTGGGGTGAGTTGGCTGTAAAATGAGAGGTCGCTCAAATGGCAGCAGTTGCTGGCTGGAAAAAGTAGCTATAAAAACACTAGGGAAGTTGCTAGGACACACCTCTCTGTGCTAAATGCTGTTTAATGTGGTCTGTGGAAATACAAATGTAATTGAATTTATTGCAGAGAAGCAACTGAGAGGGTATGTTTGTTTTTTTTCATGGCATGAAAATACATTTTTCCCTGCAGAAGCATTACGTCAACAAAAGCAGCAGGAAACAGTTTTCCACTTAGGATCATAAGAAAATCTTGTTTTGGTGAATTTGTCTTGACAAATTATATTATGGATTATAGAATTAAAAAAATATTTCTCAATAAGTCTGGCAACATAGAATGTGAAAAATCAGGTTAAAACCTTCAAAAATCTTTGTATGCCTTTTAATTACGTGTTGTGCTTTTTTTTTGCTGTGGGTGGGTTGTGCCTTGTCTGGCTTACTGATGTCCATGGAGCATGGTGATTCTTCTATGAACTGATGAACATTCTCCACTTTTTCTTCTCTTTCAGCCCCCACCTAATGTCTGTTTCCCCAGCATTTTATATGTTTATTCAACTCTAGCCAGTATCATAGAATACCAGGTTGGAAGGGACCTCAAGGATCATCTAATCTAGCTTAAAAAAGACAAAACTTTTAAGAAAAATCTTGAAAGCCTACAGATCTGAAATAAATTGTAATATTATATTGCTAATATAAGCAATTAATTTGACTTCAGTACTCATTAGTGTGTTCAGTTATTTGATGAGTCAGTCAAAATTATAATTAAAGAAAACCAGCTTATACTAAATCCAGACTGAAACAACCTTGAGGAAGTTTCTAGGGAAGAGCATCAAGCATTTCCAGTAAGTTCCTATTAAGGTAATTAAGACTGGGTGTTTTTCTGTAGTTTGTGAACAGAAATAATTCTGTTTTGATTTACAAGTCTCCTATGGACATTCTTCTTCATGCAGGCCTTCTGCTTTCTTCAAGATGTCAGTTTTGTGGTTGCCCTCATTAAGTAGGGCAGTTCTGTGGGTGTTAAGGGAAACTTTTCCTAAAACTGAAAGTGCATCAGCCGTCATGACGTCTGACTAGTCATTTTCTTAACCTGGTATCTGACCCCGTTTCTTGTGCATCTCCCAGCTCTTCAAGATGGTGCTCTTGCAGGAAATGCTGTATGGATCTGGTGCCACTCCTCAAATTCCCCTGAATGGAGCTTTGCAGACCAGAGAGGTTGAGCAAATGTTAGGGGTTACGAGTTGCCTCTCTGGAAAGCAGCACCATGAAGAAAGACCTTGGAGTCCTGGTGGACAGCAAGTTCTTCATAGGACATCAATGGGCCCTTGTGAACAGGGCCAATGGCTTTCCTGAGGTGCATTAAGAAAACTGTGTCCAGCAGGTGAAGGGAGATTCTCCACCCCCTCTACTCTGCTCTGGTGAGGTCACACCTAGAATACTCTGTCCAGTTTTGGCCTCTCCAGTTTAAGAGAGACAGGGATCTACTTGGAAAGAGTCTGACAGAGGATACAAGGATGATTAAGGGACTTGAACATCTCCCATATGAAGGTCAGAGAGTACTGGAGCGGTTTAGTCTTGAGAAGACTGAGAGGGGACATTATTAATGTCTATAAATATCTGAAGGAAGGGTGGGTGTCAAATGGAAAGAGACAACCTCTTCTCTTCAGTGCCCAGTAATAAGACACAGAACAATGGGTATAAATTGGAGCATGGAAGGTTCCACCTCAACATGAGGAAGAACTTCTTTCCTGTGAGAGTGATGGAGCCAGGAACAGACTGCCCAGAGAGGTTGTGGAGTCTCCTTCTCCAGAGAATTTTCAAACATGTCTGGATCAGTTCCTGTATGGCCTGCCCTGTATGAACCTGCTCTGGCAGGGGGGTTGGACTCAATGATCTCCAGAGTTTCCTTCCAACCCCTACCGTTCTATGATTCTATGAAATGCATGAAGAAGTAAATTTGGCCAAAGAGTGAGTGGTGGTAGAGCAGGAACTTAGTTCTGTTTTAAATTAATTTTATTTATTCATTCACTCATGACTAATCCTACCAAGCTGTAAAGGGATTTTTAGTGGCCACCTCTCTGCTCAATTGTGCTGTGTTTTACAATTAAAAGAGTCAAACTGAAAATGTACAGGATACCTTACATTTTGTGAACTCTATTCTAACCACTATCATATGTATTGCATTAAAATATTTTCACTTTGTGGTGCTTATGCCAATAGAAGAAGTCATTGCTTTATTGATAGTGTGATTTTTTTATCGATAGTGCAAGTTTTTAACTTTTACCTGGAAAGATGTGAACATACTTCAGCTTTCTTGGGATCTACTGTAGCCTACTAGAGAAAACTGACAGCTACAAAAGAACTCTGAGAGGTTTATTTTACATTTTGTTTAAAGGAAGCATTGCAAAATATAATTACACCATACTTCCATTATTTCTTCTCTGCAGAACTGTGCTAAAAATAATAGTTTAACCTAAGAGATATAGATTAAATTAACCAAAGCAAAATCCATCTGGGGACAGGCTTTAAAAGCACATTTTTACTTGGAAAATAATTACAGTCGTCTAGGCCATGTCACTGAAACAAAGACATTGGTCATTCAGTGAGCAGTTGGGTATTGTTGAAAAAATGTGGCATTAAAATAGGACGCATGTTTGGTGAACCTAATAGCCCCGTTCTCAGGCATGCCTTTGATCTAGTGGATCTTTGTTGAGTGTTTGTTACTTGATGCCATCTGTTACTGCTCATAGGGAAAATACTATCAATAAATACTATCAATTTTTATTGGTTCATCTGCATTTTAGCAGTCTGAGAGAACAGGTGCTTGTTGAGGTGCCCTGAGAATGTCAAGAGAATTTGTGGGGGAATGGTTTCCAATGTTTTACTTTCATTTTGCCCTTCTCATTTTAACCTGGGTACTAACTATACAGCTTTAATAGTGCAGCTCAGAAATTCTGAAGTGAAGAGTTAAAAAATGACCTGGGAGATTCCACATTTTGTAAACAATTACAAGTGTAATTACATGTGGGAGGGGGCATAGTGGTAATTTTTTTCCCACTCAACTTCTGATATGTGAAACATGTCACAGTGATAACCAAACTCATATAATGTTAGGGGTTGGAAGAGACCTCTAGTGATCAAATAAAACACCCCTGCCAGAGCAGGATCACCCAGGGCAGGCCACAAAGGAACAGATCCAGCCAGATTTGGAAAGTCGCCAGAGAAGGAGACTCTACAACCTCTATGGGCAGCCTGTTCATATCTGTAGTTCACATACTGTTTAGACATTTTTTTCTAAATGAGGTTTTCATCTTTGGAATTGTCATCATTCTCAAAGCAAAGTCACACCTGTGGAAAATGATTAAAAGTGTATAGATTGTAGTTTGTTTTTTTTTAAAGTAAACAAAAATGAGACAAAACATTTTAAGCTCTTAACTAGAACTTTTTTTGGCACTGACAATCTGGTAGAGACTCAGGTAGCTGGCATTATGATGTGATTGCTCAGCAGCAGCATCATGAAGTTGTTCCCTTTAAATCACTCTCTAGCCATAGATATGTTGTAAAAAAACAAGCCTTCTGGGTTGAGGCACATCAGGTGAGTCGTCTAATTGCCAGACTTGTTTCTTTAATAATCGTGCTTGGATGAAGGAAGTGAAATTAAATGGAACTGTGGGGTTTTTGTACAAAATCATCGATATGACAAAAATCATTACCAGAAATGTTCTACCTAGTAAGAAATGGATTTGATTTTTTCTTTTTTTACTTGAGTGTTCTTCTAGAGCTGCACCCAAGTGCTCTAACAAGAGTTACTACAGGTCTTTCAATACACCAAAAGCGTCATCAAGACTGATTTTAAAATAATACTTCATCCAGCCTGTTGACATATTATTATTGTTTATCATGGAAATGTATCTATGGTCTTTTTCTGCATGAAAGAATGAGAGTAAAAATCTGAATTCCAGTGGGAAAGATTTATGACATTACAGCAAAGAGAGAGAAAATGCAGGAATTCCTTTGTTTCAGAGTGAAATAAAAAGTTCCTAGGGGATTAAAAATACCAGTTATTCATCAATTTTTTTTATCCTACCAAGACCTTAGTAATTTAAAAAAAGAAAATAAAAAGAGAACAAATACTAATCCAAAAATGCACAGGAAATTTGTGAAAATAATCCAGTCAGGAATTACATTATTTTTTTTTTCTGTTTATTTTTTTACACATTCTTTGCTTTTGTTATTTTCAAGTTTACTTTTGCCTATTTAAAGAAACAGAGTAACAGGTTTTAGACCCAGATCTTTCAGACTGCACATTCTCCTGGCACTTGGGTAATTTGAACTGAAATTGCAAGATTGCTGAAAAAATAACAGCTGTTGGAAGATGCTTTAGAATACGTTCAAAAGGCACATTTCTCCCAGACCTACCTGAACAAGGGCACTGCATATGAAATAGATTCCCATAAGCGTTTACATTAGTAGTAGTATGTTTGAAATCTGATACAGATTGAAGAAAATACTTCCTTTTTAATTTTATATTTTTTTAATAGAAGTGTGATATGAGAGGACTCATGATCACCAGATCTAATTGACTAATTCTGTTATAGAATAAGCTACTGACTCTCCAAGCAAAACATAAAGTATTTTCATGTGTTTGGTGGTACAAACACCATGCCGGACTTTACTGGAGCCTTAAAGCCTGCAGTGCTTAGTAGACAGTCTGCAACATGCAGATATATGGGTTATCTTTCATTCTTTCTAGTCTTCTGAGAACAGACTCATAGAAACATTTGTTTGGAAAACACCTTTGAGAGCATCAAGTCCAACTGTTCCCCAAGCACTGCCGGGGCGTCACTAACCCAAGTTCCTCAGCACCACAGCTCCACAGGGGGCTTGGAAACTCCTCCCAGGATCACAGGGACTCCACCACTGCCCTGGGCAGCCTAGGACTGCCCTGGAGGGGGTGGAAGAAATTGTTCCTCAGCTCCAACCTTTGTACAGCTTAAGGCATTTCCTCTTATCCTATTGTTTGTTACTTGGAAGAAGAAACCACTCCCCACCTGCCTCCAACCTCCTGTCAGGAAGCTGTTGAGAGCTAGAAGGTCTCCCTTGAGCCTCCTTCTCTCCAGGATCAATAAGCCCAGGTCCCTTAGCTGCTCCTCACCATACTTGTGTTCCAGACCCTTCTCCAGCTCCATTGCCCTTCTCTGGTCATGTTCCAGTCCCCCAGTGTCCTTCTGGGAATGAATGGAACAGAACAGAACCCAGGATTTGAGGGGCACCCCTTGTGACTGGCCACCAACTGGGTTGAACTCATCACCACCCTCTGGGCCTGTCTGGTTTGTAATTCCAAAACACATACCCATCCAAGCCACAAGCAATCAGTTTCTCCAGGAGAGGGCTCTGAAAAACAGTGTCAAGAGCTGTGCTGAATCCAGGTAGAACACATCTGCAGCCTTTCCCTTGTCCTCTAAGCAGATCTCCTTATCATGTCAAGGTTGCTGTGGGGCTGCAGGTTCTGAAAAGCTCCCTGTGTGTCTGCTAGGTGCATCTTACTCTTCATCCTGTGACTTTCACTGAACCCAAGCATGAAACCTATGGAGTAAGCCCATTTCTAGTTGTTGTCATAAAGTTCTCAATCAGCAGTACTTGCAACCCTCCCTTGTCTTGTGCTTGGCTCACTCTTGCACCCGAGGGTGTGGGTCAGTGTCTCCTGCATGAGTTTCTCCTTTTCTTTTGTGCTCTTCTCTGCTGGATGTCAAAAGAGAAGCAAAAGTGAAAAATAAAAGGAGCTGGGAAACACAGGGGTTAATGCTGTGAAGTCTGTGGGTGCAAACAGGGTTCTGTTAAAACTGTAATGAAATTGGATGAAGGTAGATAAAAAGAAATCTGAAATAATTGTTCTGTAGAATATAGCTTTTCCACATAGTCAAAAAATCTCTCTCTTCACTTCTGTCTGAAGAGAGAGTCAAATAGAGAATCTCATCTCTTAATTAGAAAGAAAAATACTCATCAAACACATCTCATCACTGGAAAGCTAATGATCCACAGCTGCTAGTCTGAAAGGGCAGGCTTTTTTTCTTTTTTCTAAACAGTGGGAAGTGTTAATCATTTTGGATGCAATTTCTTTTTAAAATGTACTGTAGTTTGCAAAAGAATAGGATATTCATATTCTAACTTAAATTATTTTTTGAAGTTGTACACCAGGGATAGTGCCATGCGTCTCCCTGAATGATCATTTAATGCCTGTGTCTCTCACTAAGAGCATCAACCCATGTGATGTTTTAAATGGCCAGTTCATGCCTGCGACTCTGAAAATCTTGATCTCAGGGGGAGATGTAAAAAAGTCCTCCCTTATATTCTTCTGTGTGGGAAATGGCAGTTATATTAAACCGTAACCTTTGAGACTCCCACTCCTCCCGTAAAATAGTTGGCTTGTTTGAGTAGTGATGAGGATCCTTATTTTAGATGTGCTTAGAGCCATTATTTCCTTGGAAGACATCATTCTTATCATCTGAAGTCTGTGTTCCACTGTGTGTAGAAGGTCACAGAACTGCCCTTCTGTATTTTTTCCTCAGCTTTTTTTGATTTTATTTTTGGTATATTTATTTAATAGATGAATAAGTAGGTTTTCCTCCCTTTCATGCATGAAGCCAAGTTTTCTATGTACTACTACTCTTCTTCTTCCCTCTCGTCATAGCTATCAGATCTTTTATTCCTGAATCCTTGGCTTTTCTTGCTGTTATGCAGCAGATTTGGAGTTTGCTCGTGCTTATTTAGAATTCTGTTTTCTCTAAAATTGTGAATCTCCTTGTTTTCTCTCATGCATGTTTTGTGAGTGCCTGTCTCTTCCAGGGAAGTGTGGTTGCTTCACTTGCAGTGCCATCATGCTGCTGGTCTCTCACAGTGCACATCTTGTTGTTGCAAATATAGAGTCCCTGTTTTCCCAGTGCCTGGATAAAATTCAGCCAGATGGAAGTTAAGGTGGCAGGTCAGCAAAGTCATCTCTAGGAGGTGGCAGGTATAATATCCACTTTTTATAAAGGTGTGCCCATGTAACTCATAAAGAGGTATTATCTTAATACAATATTTTACTGACCTACAGACTTTAAGGAATTACTACTCTTGTGGATCATTTGGCACTTAGAAACTGTGTGTTTGGATGAGAATTCATTATTCTCATGTTCTGGAGTACTGGGTACATGATGACCTGGTCCCTCGATCAGGTTTATATCTCCTGAGACTCTCTAGGTGTCTGGATTCTTTCATCTGGCGCTAGGGATTGTCTGGCCATTACTCAGTCAGAATCTTGTCAGTGATGCCCAGTAACAGGACAAGGGGCACCAACTGGAACCCAGGAGGTTCCAGCTGAGCAGGAAGAGAAAGTTCATTGGTGTGAGGGTGTCAGAGCCTGTCCCAGACTGCCCAGAGAGGTTGTGGAGATTCCAAATGTGCCTGGACACTGTGATGCTGGGCCTCCTGCTCTGGATGACCCTGCTGGATGGAGCAGGGGGGTGGCACCAGTTGATCCCCAGAAAGTCCTTTCTGCCCCTTACCATGCTGTGATTCTGCAGTTCTGTGATTTTTCTCCCATTTTTCCAATCAAAGTTCAGATGGACCATTTCTCAACAGGTAGTCTCTAGTATTTGCTTTTCTATGTCTACACTAACTCAGGATGCTTCTGGGTTAAAGGGTGTGAAAGTTATTTGCTTTTCTTTTAAGATGTGAATTCTATTGTCAGTTGGCTACAATAACCTTTCTGTGTCTAATCCCATGGATCTCACTCTCAGAAGGGTAGTTCACAAGCTTATAGAAGGACGCTCAAATTCTGTGAGCTGTTGTTTCCTTCTTATTCATTAACACTTCTGACAGACTTTCTTTCAAACTAAACAACCTTAAAAAGGCACTTTCATTTCAAATGAAATATTAACTGTCAGAAGTGCCTGTATCCTCTTATGTGTCACGCACGCCCCTTTTGCACTTCTTCCAGTATTTATCATGTTTGTCTTGCAGTCTCACAGAGCTTCCATGTTCATAGCATCAGGGGAAGGAAGTCGTGGGGTGAGGCAGTTTAACTGATCTTGGGAGAAGAGATGACAAAATATTTAGGTTGAGGGGCAATGAATTCAAGCTGGAGCACAAAAAGTTCCACCTTAACATGATAAGGAACTTACTGTGAGTGTTGTAGAGAATTAGAAGAGGCTCCCCAGGAAGGTTGTGATTGTCTGGAGACTTTCAAAACCTGTCTGGATGCATTTCTGAGTCATCTGCTCTAGTTTTGCCATGCTCTGGCAGGGAGGTTGGACTCCTTCTTTGGAAGTCCCTTTCAACCTCTAACATTCTGTGATTCTGTGATAGATTTTTTTTTCTGTTCTTTGGAAGCTTGTATTTGATAAGAATATTTTGTTGTAACTATGAGAAAAAAATCCAGCAGAAGACTATTAAAACCCCATTTTATTCACACTCAACTTCATATATGCCATGGGGATGGGATGGGGAAAATGAGCCCTCTTTTCACTCTACAGAGGTGCTGGAGTTGCTCTCAGCTAGCTGAGGAACATGGGTTTGTTGATCCTGGAGAGAAGGATGCCTCAGGGGAGACCTTCTGGATCTCTGGATCTCAACAGCTGGAAGGAGGTTGGAGGCTACTACCAAGTAGGAGGTTACTACCAAGTAACAAGCAACACAGGACAAGAGGAAATGTCCACAAGATGTGCAAAGGGAAGTTTAGGTTGGAACTGAGAAACAATTTCTTCCACCCCTCCAGTGGGGTTGTCCGAGGCTGCCCAGGGCAGTGGTGGAGTCCCTGTGATCCTGGGAGGAGTTTCCAAGTCCCCTGTGGAGCTGTGGTGCTGAGGGACTTGGGTTAGTGATGCCCTGACAGTGCTGGTGGAACAGTTGGACTTGATGATGTTGAAGGTCTCTCTTCTAACCAAAACAATTCTGTGATTGTATAGGTTTCTCCTTGGGTGGAAGGAATAACTTTATGACTCTAGTGCTTGAGAGCCGCCACAGTTGTCAATGTCAAATCACCAGTAGATGTAACCTGGCCATGTATCTCCCAGCCTGCAGCCATGGAGCACTTGTCATTTCTTGAGGAAACACTGCAACAAATCAATGTTTTCAAACGGGTGGAGTTAGATGGCTTCTTAGCATTCCTTTTCACAACATTTTTGATGAGTCTGTGATCGATACAGTTTTACCCTGCTTTAATTAAGATGGTTGTACATTTTTACCTTTTAGTGTGATAGGGATGTAACAAGGAAAGCTAAGGCCTCCCTTGAAATTAAGCTAGCAAGGCAGGTCAAGGGCAACAAGAAAAGCTTCTACAAGTATGTTGGAGGCAAAAAGAAGTCAAGAGGTAATGTGTGCTCGCTACCGGATGAAGTGGGTGCCCTGGTGACTGAGGACAAAAAGAAGGCAAAGTTACTGAATGTCTCCTTTGCCTAGATGTTTGCTTCTAAGGCCAGATACCAGGAGTCCCAGGTTTCCAAGACCATAGAGGAAGGCTGGAGGGAGGAAGTTCTTTCCTCAATTGAAGAGGCTTGGGTTAGAGACCAGTTGAGCAAATTGGACATCCACAAGTCTATGGGCCCTAATGGGATACACCCACAAGTGCTGAGGGAGATGGCCGAGGTTATTACTAGGCCACTCTCCATCATTTTTGAAAGGTCCTGGAGAACAGGAGAGGTGCCTGAGAACTGGAGAAAGGCCAGTGTTGTCCCAGTCTTTAAAAAGGGCAAAAAGGAGAACCCAAGTAACTACAAGCCCGTCAGCCTCACTTCCATCCCTGGAAAGGTGATGGAACAACTTGTCTTTGATGCCATCTCTAAGCTCCTCTGGAGGAAATGAGGCTTATCACAAGTAGTCAATATGGATTCCCGAAGGGCAAATCATGCTTGTCTAATCTGATAGCCTCCTATGATGATATACCTAGATGGATGGATGAGGGAAGGGCAGTGGATGTGGTATTCCTTGACTTCAGGAAGGCTTTTGATACTGTATCCCATGGTATCCTCACAGCCAAGCTTGAGAAGTGTGGGTTTAGTTATGGTGTAATAAGGTGGATTGGGAAGTGGCTGAAGGACAG
>JAOEGS010017137.1:32410-47614 GCA_025447755.1 Corythornis vintsioides | reverse complement strand
ACAAAAAATATAACTATTTTATAATAATAAATAATAAAAAAATATAAATAAATATTAAACATTGCAGTTTCAGTTGTCAGAGTCTTTTTTCCTTGCCACCTTTTACTGTGCTCAGCACTGAAATAGGCATTCTGCTCACAACAGACAGGATGAAACTGTTTCCTTGGTTAGACAGCTCACCCTTGAGGTATGCTCAAAGAATATCCTTTTGCTGCAAGTCTATATTCAGCTTCCAATTAGGGAGGCAGTATCAGAGTCAAGAAGCAGTAGGGGAGAGAAGAAGATGTTCTTTCCCTTCAGACAAAATTCTGTGCTGACAAAAAAGTTCAACTCTAGAAAATTTCTTTGCTTTTATTATGCTTTTATCCATGTGAGAAAATTCACATGCATATGAATGACTGACTCCTTTCTTGGAGGCTGTTGGAACTGCAGCTCTGAGAACCTGAGATATTCAGAGAGCTGGAAATAATCCACAAAGAAATGTAGACAACTAAGAGCCTCAAATTCCTTCTTTCCTCTGTTTATTCCAAGGAAGTCCCCTGGGCAGCTACGTTTCTACAGATAGATGCCACAGAACCTCCTTTGTCCCAACAACACACAATGGTGAAGTCCATCAGCAGAGGGATCTGAGAGGATCAAACACACAAAGCCCAGCCAACAAAAGCCCCAGCTTTCAGCAGAGAAGATTTGTCAGATGCATGGGATGATTATGTGTAACCTGTGTCTGTTCAAGGGGGCTCTGGTGAGTCTTTTACACAAATGCAGCAGTGAGGGCAGTAATTTGGATGGAAGCTAGAGCCCAAACGTCAGGAAGGAGATGAGGTTCCATCCCACTGCCAAACTGTTATTCAGAAGGTAAAACAACAGCTTTCAGGGTCAGTGTCAGCCTGGAATTTTAAAGAGTTCCTTTTAGGTTACACGTGCTCCCTGCACAAAATCTGCCTCATGCACAGGAACATACCTCTTCAGTCCATGAAAACAAAACCAGCTACACACTAAGTTAATTTCCCCCATTTGAAAGTTTGAATTACTCTCAATCTGTAGTGAAAAACTTTCTGGAACACTGCTTTTAATTTATCATGCAGAGCAGAATAAAACAATTTACTCTATTACTCTATTTACTTACTATTAAAAGAAATTACATTGAAAAACATTGCAAAACAGAAAAGAAAATCAACAAGACCTTGTTTAAATTATTTCAAACATAACACCACAAATTGCAAGTTCCCTGACATCCTATCTGTATGTCTGCTCACTGCAAGCAAAGCTTGTCCTTCAAGGAAGGGGACATTCAAGGTTTCCCATCACTCCAGGTGTCCTACAGACAGAATGACAGACCTGATGGTAACTTCTGGGCAGGCACGTGGTCTATTAAGCTGCATTTGGAGAACAATTTCCTGATACTTACAGGCTTAACAAATAACACAGCCTGTCACACCAGCTGAAAATGAGCTCCTGTGGGTCAGATCCACTAAACCACAAACACAGCATCAAATAAAAAGGATTACTAACCTCTATTGCAACGGGGCTCTGGCAGGGTGCATTGCACAACTTCTCCAAAAGCATGTCAGATATTGGCAGACCCTGAGAAACAGCATCCAAGTCGTTTTCTTGCTCTCTCACTCCTGTTCTTCTTGCTTTAATAGTCACTCAATGTGGTGTCCTGGAGAAAGAGAAAATGTTCCATGAAGAAACCACTTTGAAGTTTAATTTTTCACTGCCAAAGTACTCGTGACACTCATTTTTTCCAGTTTTTCTCTAACTCTTCTTATCACTACTTCTGACTCATCTCCTGGTGCCAAGGGAAAAACAGTTTTAGGGGTACATGGAGAGGTCACAACTAAATGATTTTTGGCTGTTATAAATGTCTCTGCAACTCATTCTCTGTGATGCTATGAAACAGATTTTCACCATTTCTGTATCAAAGCTAGAGTTCCAGGGCAGAAAGATGCTCAGAGTGGTGAGGTGTGTGGCTTTACCTCTCAGGCACGAAGAACACCTCCAACCCAGCTGTGGTGAGCATCACCTTCCTGTATACTGCTGAAGCAGAACTCCACAGACATCCCATTCAGCTTTTCCTGCTGGAGAAAATCAAACCATCCATCCATCCATCAATCAATCAATCTTTAACCTTGCCTGTAAGTGCTTATGAGGTGCAGTAAATCAAGATGCTTATGGAGGACCTAAAATCACTGCTCTGTTTTTCCCTGCCTCCAAAACTTGTACAAGGAATTTGTTTGCATAGAAACAAACCATTGAATTATTTCTTTCTTCTTCCTAAATTCCCACATGTTCTCTGCATATATATGCACATAAATATATTTGATAGTAAGTTTAGTAATTCCAGTGAATTTCACCTGCACTTGCTGACAGCAAATCTTTGTCAGAGATGTTAAGAAATAAACAGTTTTAGCAGAAGTTATTTGCAGATTCCTTTAACAAAAAACAATCTTGCATATTACACTGCTTCAAACTAGTTGACTGTACATATATATAATGACCCTGTGTGTAACTGCATCCCATTTGCCAATCATATGGTTTTATTCTGTTCCCTTTTCAGAGGCAGAGCATTATTATGTGATGAGAACATAAACAGTCTAACTGAATTACATTGACCTGTAGTGAATCTTTAAGACTTTTTGCTTTTTTCAAGGATTTCAAGAGTATTAATCAACTGTGTGTGTGTGCAGATTCTGCTAAAGCAGATTCAAGAAGACCAAGAAAGTGAATTTGTCAGTATAATAATGGCTCCATGTTGGTCAGGGAATTTCACTGCATACCTACAGAAGATTCTGTGAAAGCTTTCTAGTCTGAATCATTCCCAGTTACTTTCCCAGTTTCCATTTTTTCAACCTGATGAGCTCTTTGTCCAATAGGAATCATTGTGATATTTTAAAATTAATTTTACAGGCCAATTTAATCATGAGTGGGTGTAAGGAAAAGATTTTTATTCCAAAAATCTGTAAAACAGGTTACTACTTTTGGCAAAAAAATAATATTCTTCTACTGTTTTTATAACATACAGCCAGCTATACCTGGTTCTTGTGGAAACCAGGCTTGAAAGAAGCTTTGATATTTGTCTATTTCCATTGCAAATCCTTCAAGTGTTACAAAGCCTGTGGAAGTTATAGCAATATCTTACCTTAGGTCTTGAAGATCCTAACCCAAGATGTAAATTCCAGAGAAATTCTCAGATAAATATCCCTGCACTTAGCACTGAACAAAAGCCATTGTCTCTTTGAAGTTGTGATAGCTGGAGGATGCACAAAGTGTCTGTGGCACAGACCCAGGCACAGGGGCTCCTCTTGCCTAGCTGCTTTGGGAATGAAGTGGATCCAAAATGTCAAAAACTCATCCTTCTGAGCTCAGCTTTTTGTTCAAAGAATATTCACTCCCTCCTGCAGAGGCAGCAGTTATTCCCCGTGTCAGCAGCCACTGCTATGATGCTGGGGAGCATAATTCAAGCCCTTTGTTCAACATCTGAAATGAATTAATTCTGTAATTGAGCTGTGGCAGGGTGTAATGAATAATCTCTCTGCAGTTGCTTATTTGTACTTGCAATAATCTCCACGACTCATGTATGCTTTGACTTGTTAGCAGGGCACTGAAACAGTGCTCACAGGAAAATAATTGATATTTATAGCTCAGCAGAGCAAGACGGGGACCTACACTGAAGTGATTTATGTTCACACAGCTCCCAGTTCATTCCTTCCTCACAGTTCAAGGCAAAAGACTCAAATCTGACCTGTTCTGGGATATGAACTTCACACCTTAGGGTCACAATTCATTTGGAATATCCAGCAGGTTCAAAAAAAATCATTTCCACCTTTCTCTCTAAGAGAGTGTAATGGGGTCAGTGCAGTCAATTAACCCAGATTAGGTCTTGATTCCATATTTCACCACAGCCTTTGTGATGTTGAGTATCCTACCATCCTTAGGTTATAGATGTGGTGTATTTCCATTTGCTGTGTGCTTGCTTGTCATTAACTGCACATGCTCCATCTCTCACAGGATCAGCTCAAACTGACAACAGGAGTGAAAACACTGACTATGAGCCCAAATGCTGACTATTTTTGTGCAGTCAGTAATTTACACACTGCTATTAACCAAGACAAACAGTCTTTGCCAGATAAACATGAATATGGTTTCAAACTGAGCAAGCATCAATTGCAACTCATTCATGATTATAAACCTGAACTGAGGCTCAAAAACCTGCTTTCATACAAATTCATGTGAAAAGCATAGTCTTCAAGGAGCATTAATTCAAACACTCCTGATTTGCACCTGCCAATTCACATTTGTTTTTATTTAGGGATAATATTGTTGGGAGTTTGTGCCCCCATCCAACGTGGACAAGGAAATGCAAAGTGATAAATCACCTCTGGTCCCTGATGGAATTTTTCTAAAGCAAACACTGCTTTACTTGTTTAGCAAACAAAAAGCTAGTAATTCTCTAAAAGAGGACTGATATCTCCTTTTGAACTCACTTTAGCAACGAACCAAAAAGCAAGTTTTCAAGCACAAAACCACTTCTCTGACTGTGGCCTAAAATGGATCCATTTTTTCCCAAATCTCTCACTAGTAGCAGAAAGAGGTGACAAGAGATCTCTCCCTGAGAACTTGTCCTTTGAGATTGTATTTAATGTTCAATATCCTGTTTAGACCCCATGGCCCACAGAGTGGCTCCTTAGCTGTAAATCTCAGCAGACCTCTAGATTAAAGAAGCCACCCCATGGTTTTTCCAACCTGTGTTGAAAAGTAAATCTAAATACACTGGTCTCAGCAGTAGCTAAGGTAGTTTCTGAACCAGTTTGGCCTGCTGGTGTTGCAATGGCTGATGTAAGAATCCTGCTGGCAGCTCTCACACACTCTCTGAACAATGAAAGCTGTTTAAATACATTTGTAGGTGTTCTTCAGGCAGTTGTTGTTAAGAGGAAAATAGGAAAAGTGTTATTAGGACACTTCATGGAAAGGTGTCACTTAGCAATAAACTACCTCATGCTGAAAAGTCACACACGTTGGAGTGATTTCCATTCAGGTACAACAGAAGAACATTTCTATTCCAAACACACAATATTCATTAACTGCAGTCAAACATAAGCCACAAGCAAGGAAAAAATTCAACCTTGGAAAATCTGCAAAATATTTCAAAAGAACAGGAATTCAGTATCTAAAAAGAATTGACTTATTCACAGCAGATGTTGCAGATGAAATGCAGTCTTGCAGGAGAAGATGGATGCTCTCCAATTGTTGAAACATCAATATTTTTTGAGATGTAACCAGTGTGAGAATGACAAAAAAACCCAACTATCTACTGCATGTCTTTTCCTGGACTTCTGCATCATGCACTTTAAAAGTTTAGCTGAATGTTTTACATTTAGGAGTGTCTTGTAAGTGAAAACATCAAGCTGAATCCCAAAACTTAATCAGTGCAACCCATAGTTACCACAATAAGAAATATTTCTATTAACATTAATTTATATATATGGGCAGGGCATGCAATATATATATTAATAGGAGTCACCTCAGCTCCCCCTCTTCTGAGACACTGTTTAATCACTGCCTGTGACTCCACACAACTGTCTAGGAGTTATTGTAACCTGCATGCCAAGGAACCAAGAGCATAAAATGGTTTAATGAGAAAATAATCCTTTTTTTTTTTCTCTATTTAAGGTACTATATAATTTATTCTCCCTATAAAAAAAAAAAATAAAAAATCAGAAGACAACCTTAAGCCAGTCCCTTGGTAATGCTGCTATCACTGCAAGGCAGTGTTTCCATCAGTCTTGTTTAATGCATTAAAACACTTCCAAGTCGATTTTTTTTCTTCCTCTCAAGCTGCTCTGTTTTCAGATGAACATGGGAAACCACAAGAGAAATACCCCATGTGTGTTGCTCAGCAGCACATAGACTGTAAGGGGTTAATTTTTCTCTGCCTGACACTTGAGCTTCACAAAACCAAAGTTGTAGCTTCTCTCCCCATGAACTCCTCACCAAGGCTAAAAGGAATTTAAGATCCCGTAACTGAAATTATTCATCATCATTAGGCTGTCAGCAGCAGAATCCAAAAGAGATGTTATGAAAAATGTTAGAAATATTTAGACAAGAGTAAGAACCAGAAAGCCAGCTCTTGAGTCTGTTGGATGTCAGCATGTTGGTTCAGAATCCAAAGCAGCATCTCAAACATCCGACCATGAGCTTAGTGATGTCACTTTTAATGGGATAATTAAATATTAAATTCCTATTCATAATATCTTCCTCCTTCCAGAATGGACATTGATTAATTACTTCTCGATAAATAAAAGATCATCAGCTTTTATTCTGTGATAAATCTTTCCATTGGAATGTTTGCAGTGTCCTGTGCTATCCACTGACTCTTCTCCAGCTGCTTTGAGCTAATAGGAATGTTTCCAGAATGAAAACATGGATCTGTTCCTGTCTCTCCCCACATGCCAGAACTGACTAAAATGAAACCAAGAGTGACACTGCCAACAGCTTGCACCTGATCCCTCATCCCTGCTGAAAAAATAAGTGTACAAATAATAATGCAAGGCATAACTCAATCTTACTCCTATTTTTTCCTTTGACTGAAGTGAGAGAAGGCTCCTCATATGCCAATACACAGTCTCTAACCAGAGCAAATCTCTCTAGAAATACTTTTTGTAACTGCATTGTAGGGCATGGGGGTAACACAAATCAAAACAACAAAAGCCCCAAACAACAGGTCATGAAGCAGAAATCCAAGTCAGAATCCATACATCATAGTATAATAAACATCTGGCTGTGATCAGCAGTCCCAGTGTGTTTCCAGGACCATGTTAAACAGCAGAATATGTAAGTTTGTTTCCACATAACCACATGCCTCCCACAGAAGTTGGGGTTGATATGATTCTTCCATGCAAAGCTTTTCAAGCAGTAGTTTGAAGCAGCTCCATTTTACACAAAACTATTTTTTCCAAAACATTTGATTTTTCCCAATATTCCCCAATTTAGTAGCCAGAGGCTACTGAAGTAAAACAGCCTTGCAGTGCTTCAGGATAATCCAGTTAGACAGAGCCAAAAACCCTGCACAAAGAAGGAGCAGTAAGTATAGATGTGATAAAGCAAAGCATTGATTTCCACTCCACTAAATTGCTCCTTTCAGAGGCATCCACATCCTTGCACTGGCTACACAGGAAGATTCAGTCCCTTTGTTTTCCTTGCTTAAAATTAGCTGATGCAGAAATCCTCTTGTCAGAGCTCCTTATCTCCAGCATACTTGCCTGACAATAGCACCAGTAAGAAGTAGATTTCCTTCAAGAGCTTCTAAATTAATTCCTTTTCCTATTTAACATTCAACACGTTTTGTGCCAATAAAGCTTGATGAGCTTGCTGGACTTCAGTCTTTTTGTCACTGCAGGGAAGGCTTCTGGCCATCTGCTCAAGACCTCACTGCAGTCCCACTAGCAGCAGTACACAGTGCAGAAGGGCATACAATTAATCATTAAGGTCATGCAATTCCAATGGACTGAGACTAATGGTATTAGTTATATTCTACTTATCAGTCCTACTGGTCTATTTCCCACAATCTCACACCATTCCCCTGCAAAGAGCCTCCTGTTTGAAAGCAGCCTCAGTACTCACTCCCATTAAAAGTTCCTCGTCAGCCCAGACATGGACATTGGAATTTCCTTTGGGGAGAGAACTGTTTTGGCAAGAGGGACCCTAGACTAGGGATGTGAGCACTGGGGCTGCCACCACCAGGGACAGAGGTGATGGGAGAAGACAGCCCTGTGCCAACCACTGGAGAGGCAAGGCAAGACTGGAGGCCTCAGCTCTTGCTTCAGTGCAAGCAACAGCATTTTCTTTATTCACATTGCAATAAAAATAAGTATTAAAAGATAGATTTAAAATGCTATTAAAGGTAATAAACAGAAATACCTGCATGTGCACAGAAGGAAAACATGAGACAACTTTAGCCTTAATACTTTATCCTTTTTTCCTCCCCCCTTGAGCCACAGAACCTCTGAGACCTGCAGCTCTCTCCCTGCAGTCAGGGCTCTCTGGCTGACACACAAGTGCCACATTCCTGCAGAATTACAGGATGGGGACTAGATGATGAAGCCCCAACTTCTCCTTTCAGCCTCTAGCTGAAATCCATATGCACTGCATCAACACAGAAGCCTGTCAGCACTTCAGTCACTCCAATTACTGGCAAGCCAATGTGCTTTTAATTTGATAAACCTTTAATTTGATAAACCCTTCAAGACTGATGTACAGTTTTAACTTATATTAGTCTTATGTATTATTATTAGTTCCTGCTACTCCTTATCTGAAGCCCTTGCAAAATTGTGTTCAATTTCTTTAAAAATTGTATTCAAGTGATGAGAAGGAAAAAAGGGGGAAAACACACAGCAGGCTCAAGAAATAACATTATAGATGTGCTTCTGAGAAAAGGAAAGGGAAAGGCAGAGGGTTTGCTGGAAGAACAAAAAAACAGCTCACCTGAGGAGCAGCTTCATCTCCAGGAGACTCTTGTTTCTTCACATCCAACTCCCCCCAGCAAATCTGAGGCTCCCAGTGCTACAGTGCTAGTGCAACACAAATTCATGCAGCTATCTAAAAGCTGCTAGAGAAATGGCATTTTTTGGATGCCATGACACACACCACACTCTGAGAAATAGTTGCTTGGAAAGCAAGAACCATTCTAGGCAGAATTTGTGTGAGACACCACTCACCTGGCCCAGCAAAATCACACCTCTGAGAACAAATTGTCTTCACTCCTGGAGAGGTCACTGCTTTTAGAGCTACTTTTCACAGCACCTAAATTTTCTTTTCATTCAGAAGGAGAGTTTCTGCTGCTCCTAAGGCATCAAGTCTTATCATCACAGTGAATGAATCACCAGTAGAATTTAAAACAATTGAAAGCTACCTCTTCCTCTGCCTCTGTAGCTTCAAAATGCTGATAGTTCTTGTCTCATAAACAAGAAAAACTTCTAGTTACCTGAAGTGTGGATTCTATAGAGACAGCACATAGAAGTACCTTTGTGTTAATCAAGGTTGTATGGTTTATTGCAACTGTTTACAATTTTTGTGGGGCATTTTTTTGGTGCAGCTTGACCTGAAACCATCAGACACATCTACATAGTCTGGTTTGTTTTGTTTGTGGTTTTTTTTTCCCCAAGATTCTTTTATCACACAGTGATCAATGCTCTACATTCATTTTCTGTAGCTCTTTCAATTCCAGTTTTCCAGAGTTTGTGAGTACTGACACTACTGAACAAGTACAAGCTCACACACAGTTACACAAACTAGACAGAATACTGCACATAAGGCTGCTTGCTTTTTTTGTTGTTTTAATGTGTATAAATCTGTTTCAACCAGGCACAGAGAACTTTGGAACACACAATACTGAAAGCCACCTGTGATAATCTTTGAAGGTTAGGTGTTTGCAAATTCCACAGTCAAGCACTTGTCCCTATAGTTTTAACAATGAGTACACAGACCTTTTATTTCCCCAGCACTTCCAGTGAACTGTACCTTAACCACAGTGCTCCTAAAGCTGAAGCATATTTACCAGAGCAAGATCAGAGATCAGCTAGTTAAATGCCACCACATCCCCTTCAACTGTCTGCTTTGCTTCAGGACAGAGCTGGCTGTTTAAGGGTCAGTCTCCCAGCTGAAAACAGAACCCCCAGGCACAGCTGAGAGCAGGCACAGGCTGGGCACTGAGGGACAGCACAGAGGTTCACTGTGGAGCACAACAGGAAGAAGCACTGGCTGCACAGACCAGGGAACCAGCACTTGGCACACAGAACTCAAGGAAAACTGCATCATCAAACTGTAGTTTTTACATCAACCTCAAGCACAAACTTGTTTTCCCAATATTTTCAATTTACCAGTAAGCTTTGACAATCATAACCACCCCAAAACACTTCAAATGTGTGATTCTGCACATTCACTTCCACATGAAAAATCACAAAATAAGCAGTTGATTTCCAGCCACCTGTGAAATTAACACAAACCCCTCACAATTCCAGGTTTGCAAATGCATTTCCAATCTACAGCTTTGTGTAACATTACTAAGAGTAGGTCTTGTTAAAGAAATGATCTCCAAGCAGACACACAATATATAGTGTGGGTAAAGGACACAGTGAACACACTACTGCCATTCTCTCTACCAGATACCTAGTGATTATGTGCAGTGTTTTCATCTTGATGTCAAAAACTACATGGTTTCTGTCCTTCCAGTCTCACTGAACTAAAATGAGAACTCCAGCAGTACACACACAACGTGGGCTGTGCAGAGGAGGAATCAGTGCTTGTTCCACATAGGTGCTGCCATAGGTCCCTGTGGAGCCCTTTCAACAGTCACAAATTCATCAGGGTTGTCAAAAGCTTCATAGTGCATTAACAAATCCTGAATAGCACACTCCTCGATCTGGAAGGAAGCAAAGAACAGGGCTGTCATTGCAAGAGCTACACTGACACCAGCTTTTTACTTTGTTTTTACCAGTTACTAGTCTTACCACCAGTAAATTACCAGTTTTTTCACCACTGACACTGGTTTTTTACTGGTGCTGAACACAAGTTTGCTACAGACCTCCTAACCAGGAGGTAGGAGATGAGGCCTCCAGAAAACCTGAAGACACCTGATGTGTGCAGGCCCTGCTCCTCATGGGAGCCTTGAGCCAGCTGCTGGAAGCCAGCAGGGCACAGTGCAGCCTCCAGGGCTGCAGGGGGGAAAACTTCCTCATGGAGAAGGCCAAAGAGCTGAGGAAGGCAGAGGGACACTGCTGGATCCCATGCTTGCAGCCAAAGGAGGGCTGGCTCGGGGAGAGGAGGTTGAGACTGCAGTGACCATGGAGCTGAGGATCCCAAGAGATGGGAACAAGAGAAACAGCAGGATCACAGCCTTGGACTGCAGACCTTACCTGGATTAAAGCCAAAGGCTTTTCTCTGCTCCTAAGAAGAGCAGCTTCTTGCTGAAGCTCCTCCTCCACAATAGCTGAAAACATGACAGGTGCTATCACAGGAGAGCTGGCTGGGGATGCTGATAACCAAGGACTGCAAAAAACCAACAACAAAGGACATTATGAGGCAACATCAAGAACAAGATCAGCACAACACACAGAAAACAAGCTCTGGAATCTAACTGGGCAGTCTTGGGCTCCTCAGTAAGAGAGGGATGCTGTCAGGCTGGAACAAGCCCAGTGGAAGGCCAAGTTGAGGGGCTAGAGCACCCAGTGGAAGAAGTGCTCTGTTAATCCTAAAGGGTGGCAGAGGGGGGATGTCATTGCTGCCTTCAGCACCTAACTGGAGAGGAGAAAGATGCAGGAAGCATCAGAGAATGTCAGGGGTTGGAAGGGAGCTCTGGAGATCACTGAGTCACAAACAGCTGCAGACACCAAATCCCACTGAGATACAAGCAAACCCCCTGTGGGGGGTGGAGCAGGAGGCTGAACTACAGAACCAAAACCATCCTGTGACTTCAACAGCCAGCAGACTGCTTCCTAGGGCAAGTCTGCATAAACTGGCATCCAGCTGAACTACATCTAAAGAGAACAACAGAACAAGAGGTAAAAGAAAAGGAAGAGATGAAGGTAGTTTTTGCTTGTTAAAGAGTATTTTGTACAACTTCCTAAGTGATTTTATTCTGGTGTCATCTCTCACCTTTATCTTTTTCCAGCTGTTTTATTAATGTTGATCTTTCTGCATGTCTGACAGTAGCCCAACACCTCTCCAGCCCACCTGACAGCTACACTCTTCCCACTCACAACCCCAAACCTCACAGCTCTACTACATGTCAATTCAAGTAGATTGTGACACTTGACAAACCTCTTCCAGTACAGACAAAAAGTTCTTTCCAAAGCACAAACTTCCAAACAAATAAACCAACACAAAAGACAATTCCAAACAACTAAGAAATCCCACCCTAGCAGGAGCTTCCCAAAACTGGATGGGATAGTTCCAGTGTCACAGCACACTCTAGTGAGCAATTAAAATACAGGTTTCAATACCTGTGTGCTCTCCCTCAACTTAACTGAGGCTTTAAACTACAGGAAGCAGTGCAGATACTTTGAAATTGTTTGTACATATGCACATCTGTGCTTCTTGCTAGCAAGACTCTGGGTCCAGATATTAAATTAACTGCAGATATTCCAACATGCTAGAGTAATTCCTCAGCTTGCATCAACATAGCTGGGAGAAATGGAACAGATGGGAAACACAAAGCCAGCATATACAGAAAAATGAAAAAAAAATAAATATATAGAACTTGGAAACCTGGAAGTCTTGGAAAATTAAGAACTGCTGCAGAGACATAAGTGGTTCTGCATGGAAAGAAACTCTCCAAGCATCATCAGTGCTGGACCAACCTGATTAAGTCAGTTGGCTGAACTTGCTGTGACTCCTGCAGAGCCACCAAGATGTCCCAGGGCTCCAGCTCCCCAGTGGTTCTGAAGGGTTGGCTCACTGGAAGCCAGTTCAGCTCCAGTGCCTCCCTGACCTAATGCCTGCTGTCAGGGAAGGAGCACAAAGCCTGGTCTCCTGCAGAACCTCTTGGGCTTTGCTGTACCATTTGACTCATGTACTACTTGCAGCTCATTATTGCTGTGCCAGAACAAAACCATTCCCACACAAAGCCACAGAGACTTGTTCCCACTAAAACTCTTCCCTGCTCCCTGGAGTAACACAGTGAAGACAGCCCAGGCTGCCACAAAGTGAAGTGCTGCCAGGCCTGTGTTCTGAGCTTGGACTGGGAGCTACAAGGCACAGCTGCACAGCACAGCTCCCAAGGCTGAGCTCCCTGGAAACAAGGCAGCCACAGCCACACTGCCCAGCTTTTGGGATCATCTCCCTCTGGACCAGACCCACTTCACAGCTCCATGGTCATCATGGCTCACCCACAGAAAGTGTCTGGGCTGCATCAACTGGAAGGTGACAGGATATGGAAGTGTTTATGTAACTACCAAAAACCCTTCATCCAAAGACTCCAGCACAGTGGCAGTTTAATTACTGCAGTTTCTCCAAAGAAAAAGGACAGAGCAGGAACAGTAGCCAGGCAAGTGTCCCCCCGTGGAGCCTGCCATCCAAAGATGAGGATGACTCCTGCTCTGTGTGCATGCCATTGCCTTCCCTTAAAGAGGAAGGGGTAAGGATGTGGGGTAATCAACCTTCACTGAAACAGCCCTTGGATGCTGCAGGCAGCAATCAGATCCTACTGTGATGGGAGCTGTAGAGTCAAAGGAGAAAATCCCCCAGACTAGAAACTCATCTCCTAACTCCCAGAGGGATGAGGTAGTCAGCTAGGCTCATGTTATTACATGTTATTTCTACCCTGACACACACTACCTCTGTCAGGGAAAAAACCAGTTGCTATACAAGCTGAGCAACCACAAGGAGTCCATCAAAGCCTTCTTTTTCTTATGGAGGAGACAGCTTTTGGAGAGGAATTAATCAAAAACCTGGGAGATGAGAGGTGTCAGGATGGCTGACCAAGAGGATGATGCATGGCTAAAACAATCTGACCAAAGAGCAGTGTAACAGCTACACAAAATTCACATGCACCTCAGAACAAGTTGTGTGCTTGAGATGTAGAGCCCCAGTCCCCTCAAGATAAAATACACATGATGAGACAACCCATGTGTCAATATTTCAGTAAGCCCTCAATCCATGAAAATCCAAACCTAAACCATTAGGTCATCTGGGAAGGCAATGCAGATCAGGCAATGCCAGGATTGGGCTTGAGTAAACTGATTTCATCCATTACTGCAGTTTAACAGGGGCTGATGAGTTAGGAAGAGACTCCTCTCTTACCTTACAGTGCTCTGGGCTGCTGAATCCTCAGTGCCTTTACACCCAGCTCTTCTGATCCCAGGGCCAGGTGAATGATTTGCACTCAGACATTTTTCTTCTTCCATCACAAGATCACGGAATGACTTTGGCAAAGCAGAATGCAGTGAAGATGACCTTAACAACCAGAACAAGCAAACAACAATGAATTTTATACTTGCACGTTCCAAAACTCCATCTTAGTTCAGTATTCAAATAACAAAAAGAACCTTTTCAGTTACTGAAAATAAAAATACAGTATTACTTAGCTTTTCATTATGCCTGCTAGAAGCCAGTTGCTAAATAAGTCACTTTCAGACAAATATGTAAACAATAGAAAATAAATATCCCTGAGAACAGACTGAGCCATGGAGTTTCATTAGAAGGAAAAAAGCCCCAGGAAAACAGCAATGACACTTTTGTTTCCCTCCCCTCCTCTTAAAAAGCAAATTTTATTTTCACAGACAGCTTTTCTCAGAGAATCTGTCCCTTTTCTAACAGTCTTAGTCCTTGAAAAGTCTTCTCATAAATCAGACAATTTTCTAGTACTTTCCTTCTAAGACTTCTAGTTGTTCAACTAGAACATTCAGTGAAGTAGAGAGGATCTTCTAGCCCCAAGATACTGACTGGTAGTCAGACCTGCTTGAGGCTCTATAAATCACTGTATTCAGTTATTATTATTATTATTCACATTTAATTTCCATAGCTTGCAACTTTTACAGTTCTGCCTGTATGCCTTCATTGAGCAGCAGCTGTAAATGTGAAGACAGCATGCATCAGGCTGGAGCCTCACCACATTCAGTGCTGGGAGCCTAGTGCACTGAACAGAATATAACCCATTTCCCTATTTGACACACTGGTATTAACTTGGACATTGAAATTGGGTGTAATCAGCATTAAAAGGGATTTAAACCCACTGTGCATCTTTCACCATCAAAACTCTCAGCAGCATCTGTCATCCCCCCAGCTCCTAGACACACAGGTCACAGTTATCTGTGGTCCCAGCCCATCTTGGTTTACTCCAAAGCAACATTTTTCTTTATGATTTTGACAGAGAAAAAACATCATTCATCATGGTCTTCAGCATCCTCTTGCTGACTAAGGTTCAGAGCTCATGCTCAACCTTCTTTTGCTGTGCTTCACTCTGCTAGCATCTGCAAGCACCACATCACCCAGAGGCAGAGGCAGGTGGGATGCAGCCTTCTGACTCACTGCAGCAACATTACTGCAACCACTGCTTTGCCTGCCCCCTTTCAGCTGCTAGATTACTACCAAATGTACATACCCATAGTTGAATGTAAGTTTTTTAATGAAGAGAACCTATTTAATTTTTTTATTTTTAATTTATTTTTATTTTAAAAACATTTTTATTTTAAAAAAATGCTTTTAAGG
>JAOEGS010017137.1:17118-28151 GCA_025447755.1 Corythornis vintsioides | reverse complement strand
TTTATTTTAAAAAAATGCTTTTAAGGGACTGTTCAATGTAAAAACCCTCCCAAGAAAAAGCAGTGATGTTTGATTTAGAACATACCATGCATTCCCCAGCTTAGCCACTTTGGTAGGTGGGGGTGGGGTGGTTATTAGGGTGGTGGGCTCCATGCTGCTAGGCACTGATCCATTATCTTTGGCTGCCAGGGCAATCATTTTCCTTTGCTTCTGGGAAAGCTTGACTCCATGAGGCACCATTCTGCTGTGAATTGATGTTGCAAAGAGAGAGGAGGTAATATCAGTGGCCTTTGAGATGACTTCCATTTTGCAGATCAAACTAAGAAATAGTTCCTAGACCAAATGTCCAGAGTGTGAAAAGGGGAGCAGAGGTGTGTGAGAAGGGCTGGACAGCTGGTGAGTAAAAGGAGGGTCAATGAATGGCAAGAACAGAAAGAAAAGCACCATAAACTGTTGTTCACAGATGTCAACAAATGAGAACATGCACAGCAGGAATCTTCTCCAGAACAGACAGACTGCTACCAGATGAAGACTTGTTGTCCAATTGGGTGACTTTAGAGACTGCCAGAAGCTCAGCTCCCTCAAAACACAAAATATTCATGCATGAGGAATGGCTACAACAATCTCTCTTTTTTCCTATTTGCACCCATTTGTTTTCTGAGTTACTTGGACTCTCCAGTCTCTGCATCTTGCCTGGTCAGGATCCCTTTTACTAGGCTGCAGGACTCCTGTCCTAGCTCTCCCCACAAGAATGCCATGAAAATGTCATGCAGGTCATCTCCAGGGGGTTACCAGTTCAGAAACACTAGGTTTAATCCACTTCATACATACTTCTGGACAAGCATCTTTATTTCCCAGTGGCTTTGGGATGCTTCTCAGAGCAAGAGCCACCCCTGTTTCTGTTTGAGGGAGAAGTGTCAATATCAGTGGGTACTGGGGAGAGTTAATTCTTTTTGGTTAGAGACAGCAGAGCAGGCCCCTGGTTTAAGGCACTAGTTCACTGTGTCTTCCATTCAACAGCTAAGATGTGATTTTGCAGTAGAAGAGCAAGCAGGACTGTGTAAAATAAAGGGACACATTCTGAAAAACACCATCATGAAGTAAACAAAGCCATTCAAAAAAAACAAACAGGACAACTTTTCTCCTGCTTTTTTTGAACTCTGAACTGCCCAAACCACTAAGCAAATTCATGATAGCTTGGTCTATCACACTTTTCTTTTATAGAGTTTGGTTTTTTACCAACCCTGTATTTGCCTTTGGCATGGTTCCACATCTCTGCATGCTTTCTTCAATTTCCATGATGGTTCTTAGATCCATAGCAGGAGGGCTGGCAGGGCTAAATGAAAAATAAAAAGTTACCTTACAAGACACTCATTTTTCCTGACATTCCACAGTTCCAGCCTTCACTGAAATCCTCTAAACCATACATAAGAATGGCAAGAGGATGTATAATTTCTGTGTTTCCTCAATTATGGCCAACCTCAAATAGAGTGCTTCTGACACAACTGTCATAAATAGCTACACATTTAAGAGCACGCTGTAAAAATACTTTCAAGACTAATTATACTATGAGACAAAAAGATGTGAACTATGATTACTTGAAAAAAAATAAGAATTAGATAACCTAAATCCAGGATACTTATTTAGTAGTCAACTGGCCATGCTGAGTATTAGAGAAGCAGTGCTCACAGCTGCTCCATGAAGGATGAATTAGAGACTTCTGTGAAGAACAGGATTAAAACTATTTCACATGGCAAACAGAACTCTTTGTAAAGTCCAAAAATACCAGTAACATTCTCAAATGTTAGGAATCACTTTATTTTTCATAAATGACTTAATCTTATTTTCATTTTTTTTCATATTTTTCAATCATTTTCATAAATGACTTTTTCAGAAATGCATGTGGATTAAATCCAGGCATTTCCAAGCTTTACATAAAACTGTGAACTTAAAGGCATTTGTAAGCTAAGTTGTGTTACAAGGACAGTCTTGGAAATAAAATATAAGTAGCACTCCCTCTGGCCCTCACTGGGATGTGGGATATGTTCCCTTCCCTACATAAACTACTGCTTGCAGAAATTTTTAGCAAGACAAAACACAGATTCCTAATGAAACCAAACCCAAAGTGTCTATCCAGAAATTGCTTTTCCCAAAAAATACTTAAAATATATACCAGTTCTGTTAAATTACCAGATTATTTATTTCAAATGTCAAGTAATATGTCATAATTTGGAAGAGCAGGTAGCTTTTTGGTCTGAGTAGACTTCTTAGTACAGTGTAGAGCAGTGATTCTAAGCTAGGTAGGCACCACACCCATTACTCCACCTGAAACTGGTTGCTACCCAGTTGGGAGAGCTTGCAGAGTTGGTTTTGGCACTGGGAATGGCCTGTGGAACAGACTGTGTCAGTGCTGATGATCCCTTGCATGACTTCATCTCCTTGTTAACTTGTGAGGGTTTCATCACCTGACTACATGAAACTTTGTCCTTCATCTAAAGGAAAACAGAAAAGACAGAAAAATGTTGAATAAATATTCTCACATTTTTTCAATTAGATAAAAAAAGTGATGCTAAATTTGTTTGGGATTTTTGGTCTTCTGAACTTCAGATTTGCTTTGCATTTTAAATGAAGTAAATAAAGACTGCAGAATTTCAGATTTAAATTTTCTGAACACTACCACATGTAAAAGTGCTTATTCCAGTACCACTTTAGATGATTTAATAAGAATTACTCATTTTTATTAGCTTTGTAAGGTAAACAATAACAAGTTGTGCATTCCATTGTAAGGACAATAACTTCTCAGAAAGGCTCCAAAATACAGATTCCACTTTTGATGGACTAGATAAATACAAATGAGTGTCTAGAAACAAAGAAATCTAACCTCAGTCCTCTCTGTATGGAGTCCTTTTGTGAAGTCAGGGGACTGCAAATCTCTGGGGCTCCCCACTCCTGCATAGCTACCTTCAGAGTCAGATGTTAAGAGTTCTGGAAGTGATTCTACAGAGTTGGTTTTATCCAGTTTTACTGAGCCTAAGGAGTAAGAAAAGAGCATAAAACTGTTAGATCATGAGAACTGGATTAAGTAATGCTTCAAACCCCCCAGTTATTCACTCCATGTGATTAATGCAAAGCAGCCATAAGTTTACCCATCTCAGTACAAGCAAATTTGAGACCTTAAATACTTTTTTTTTTCAGAATGATTACTTCATTTTCTTTATCTGTCTCACAAGATAGTTTTAGGAAGTAACACTGACACTTTTCTGTGAAAAAGTTTTCTAGCAGATTTCAATAAACAGTGACTAATTTATTTTTTATATTCCAGAAAACAAAACAAAAAAAAGTAACAGCAACAAAACCAAACAAAGAAAGCAAAACCAAACCAGATGAGCAAAAATGTTCCACCTATGAAAACCACATGGGAAAGTGTCCATTAACTTTATATGATGAACTACATTTTACAGAATCCAAACTTTGGCCACAAGTGGAATATGACCAGCATCCTTTCAAACACAATTTCAGGTTGGGAATTAATTATTCTAATTCCAACGTAGTGTTGATTAGAAAAGAAAAAATGTTTGCAAGATTTCCTTACTGAAGCATAGAAATAACATTTCTTATTAAATGTTATAAACTAAAAAATCTTCTTTCTGTTCTGGTTTTGACCCTGCTTCCCACTGACCTGTGGAGGCTGGACTCTGAAGAATGTCAGACAGGTTATATCCTCCCGAGCTGTCAGACCGCTTGCGGGGCTTCTTTTTTGCCTTACTTTTTGCTTTCTTGAAAAGGGCTTCCCTGGTAAAAACAACAACCACCCAAACCCAGTGAGATGGATTCAAATGCAAGAAATGGAGCCTCAGAACTGTGTCAGTGTCAGGTTTTTCAATCAAGCAGTATCTTAGTCCCACCAGCTGCTTCTTCCTGCTCCACTCAGGCACTGGCACAGCTATTTGGGGTAGGAAAAAAATACAGGAGGAATGGAAAACAAACAAAAAACCCCCAAAATTCTCTCATTTAGATGTAGTCTCTGGTCTAGCACACTGCACTGCTGAGGCAGGGGAAGATACAGCAGCTGCATAGGCTGGCACTGCCACCTAGGCCAGATGAAGCCTGCTACACACCATGGCAACTGACAGAGCCAACTACATCCAGATCTGCACTTCTCTCTTGACCTCAGCCACTGAAGCTCAATGAACTCCACAGCTGGTCTCATACATAGTCTCATCACCTGCACAACTCTCCAATACTACTGAGAATACTTGTTTTGTTATATAAAGGGAAACATATTTTGCTGCAGTTCTGAACCATTTAAAAACACTTAGGGAACTGCCAACAATCTCTGGACCCTCTACTTCTCCTGTTTTAATTCTAAACCCAAAGGGAGATAATTGCAATATACAACTTACCTCCTTTAAAACCTTGATGAAAAATAAGATACTTACTGAGAATTTTGTTCTGTATTCATTTCATCCCTTAAAAAGACAAAGGTCTCTCCATCTTCAGGCTCAAAAGAACTTATGTCAGGTCCATCAGGATATGGAGTAATTACTCTCCTGACCATAGCTGGAATCTGTAGTTGCAAAAGCCATTAAACTATGCTCATCTGAAGATGAAAGCTAGCAGATACATGATCACTTGTTAAAGGACCAAAACAAAATGTCATTTAAAACACTTTTACAGACCAAGTCATTAATTAACCAGCTTATAAATTTAAGTTAAAAAAGGAGAACTTTTCTAAGTGACAGACTCAGAATGCATGTTTCAGTTGCCTGCAACTCCTGACCAAAAGAATGCTTCAAGATTTTGCAGACATGGATCTTTTACTACTGCACAGTTAAATAATATTGGATCATAACACACCTGGGTTTTCTCCTCTGCATTAAAGTGCAACTTTCATGTTCTCTCTCTTCCTGCTTTTAAGATCTCTATGACTGCCCCTAACTTTACTCTGGATAATTCTCCTTTGCCTTCTCCTTTCTTCTATGCAACAGAGGCTGTTCCACAGGTTTTACTTCTGTTTTTTGCTGCAGCAATTGCTTATTACATAACTAATATGTTTAAAACACAGCAAGGATGTGGACTTGTTGAAGTCCAGAGAAGGGCCATGAAGATTGCTGGGGGATTGAGGCACCTCTCCCATGAAGAAAGGCAGAGAGTTGGAGTTGTTCAGCCTGTGAAAAGGGGCTTCAGGGAGACTTTATAGGAGTCTTCCAGGACTTGAAGAGTGTCTATTGGGAAGATGGAACTGGATGACCTTTAATTTCCCTTCCAACCCAGGTCATTTTATTATGCTATTGCTCATTTTTGTATTTTAAACCTCACTGGCTTACACTCAAAATTGTACAACTTACCATCTTCCTGTAATAAACAGAGAGATCCTTTACAACTTCATCACTTAAGACATCCAGAGTCCTAGAAAGAATACAAATTTATCTTACTGTCCTAAAAAAACCCCAACCAAACAGTTAATGAACAATTCAGATGAATGAGTTAATGTTTTCAAGCCTATGCAAATTGGTGTATACAACTCAGCCACAACACCACTTGACATTTATGCCAAAAAGCAACCCTATAGAAACAAAAATCACTTCACAGAACTGTCTTGCCCATGGGAGCAATTCTCCTTGCACAGAGTTGTCACAACTAAGTTCTGTCTGGCTCAGGTGTCTTAGTCTTGCTACCCAGCAATGACATTTTCAGATTATCACTAAAATGCAGACACAGTCTTGTACTAAAAATACTGCATGTCCTTTCCAGGCCTAGGATGAAACAAGCCTGAATTCAGAATAATACTTGAGTGAAAATCTAATAACATTGTCTCTTCTCTCCAAAATCACAGGTGAAAATGTTTGGTTTTTTCTGTTTGGCTGGATTATTTTTTTTTTTTGGGTAGGAGGGGGGTGTGTTTTTTTGGGTTTTTTGATAGAAAAAGAATAGATTAGATAGAAAAGAAATTCACTAAGTGCTGATAATGCTTCCTCTGATCAAATTATAGGTACTCTGAAAGCAACCTGAAGCCCTGTTCAAAAGCATCAAAAGAAGGAATGCCAGAACACACCTTCAACTTCTTAGAAGCCTAGCTCAATAATTGTGGAAAGTAAGGGTAATTAATTCATTTATTCAGCAGACAGTTAAAGCAAAGAGACTATCAGAAGGCAGGCTCATCCTCTTTGGAAAATGCACCAGCTATAAACAACCTACTTAAAAGAAATTGAATTTGCAGAGTAGCTATCATACTATTAAAACAAAACAAAAACAGCAAACCAAACCACACAACAAACCCCAAAACAGACAGACAAAAACACAACAAGAAAAGGAACACCCAAAAACCCCACAGCAGCTTTATGCATCTTCAAAAACAATGAAAAAAACCCAACAAGATTAGGTCTAATATTAATAATATTAATCATTAGGCCCACTGATTTGAAGAGAGACTGTTGGTGTGAGCTAGTAGCACAGAACTGGTACAGCACAAATGGCTAGGTAGCCAGTCTCTCCCTGGCTGGAAAAAAGGAGACTCCCTTTAAATGAGGAGCATTCAGTTGCACTTTAACTCCTCCCACGAGTTATTTCCACCCTCTTTGCCTGTTGTGGGATGTCTGAATTTAACAGCTAGGACATGAGCACACTTGCAGTCCTCCTCACCTTGCTTCCAGCAAAGCTGCCATGTTGAGTGCTATGAACTGCAAACAGGACAGCTTCAGCTGCTCAGCATTGTACATTGCTGAGAACTCCAACAGCTCAGCAGCATTCTTCAAAGTCACTGCAGAGGAGAAGCAACAAACTCAACTGGATGATGTGCTGCATCACTTTAAGACACTAGGAAAAAGCAGTGCCTAAGGGGCTGGGAATTACAGCAAGCTCCACATAACTTCATGTCAACCTGAAAGATCCTACCTACTCACAAATAGATCAGTTTCAACAGAATGAAATTCAGCAGGCCAAACCAAAGGGGGAAAACTGCTTAAAATGAAAGATTTCATGCACGCCATAAACAATTCCTAAAGCTCCAGATGTGCCCTTAGAAGGAAAAATAAAAAGAAGAAAAAAAAAAGGAGGGGTTGGTGTTAGAGCAGTAGAGGGAGAGAGGGAAGGGAGAAAGAGAGAGCAAAAATTGTATGCTGACTGCTTGTATCAAGCTAAGCAACATCTAGTGTTTGCTAAAAGAAACAGATCTGAATAAACATCTAGAAATACCACTGGGCCAAACAAACCATAGAACAAGGTAAGAACTAGTAGAACTAAATACAAGGACAGAAGGAAAGATTCATAAATAAATATATCATTTATATATTCATCTGTAAATGTGAATATGAAAATATATATTTATATATTAATAGATTATTTGTAATAAATAAACAATTAATTTCAAAGGCAAGGCATCTGAATTAAATGAAATAAGCAAGAGCACTAACATCCCCCAAAAAGGCATTCTTCATTCCCTGAACTCTTCACCATCAAGTGGCAGAACTCACGTTTTTCTGCAATGGCAACTTCACAGATTTCTTTGAGTCTGGAGATAAGCAGCTGATCTGCTACCACAAGAACATTACATATGAATTCCACATTTTGAGAATCTGAAAAAAAAAAAACCAACCCATAATGAAACACTGAGGGCAAGTCAAAAGCAACTGTAACACACAGATTCAGAGAGATTTTACTGAAGGACAAACATAATGGCTTTGCACATTTGGATGGGATTTTCACAGTTCAAGGGATATCTTAGAAGAGAGCAAACAGTCATTTTTCCAGAGGAAAATGAATTTTTCCAGAGGGAAGGAAAGGGCAGACCTGCAGTTTGACAAAGAAGGCCTGAGGTGCAGATATCACCTCAAAATCTAAAGCAAGATTCACAAAAATGTGTATTTTCTACCTAAAACTTCAATGTATGAAGTACTGAATTTCTATTCTAAAAATATAAAATTATAGGAGTTACAGATGAGTTGAAAATACATGAATGACACCTTTTATTGCAAAAGCTTCATCTGTATACAGGTAATCTACAATTATCTGGAGTATGTCAGAATGGATTGGCATTTCCAGAGCTGAACAACAGGAAGCCTGAAAGGCAAAAGGATTAAAACAAAGAGAATAAAATGAGTACATGGAATAAAGTACAACATTAAGACAGCAGTTATAATCAGAAAATGACTAAGACTGAGGGTCACAATTTCAAAGTTAATTATTTAGGCATTTGAACTGAATCCATTCAAGTTCTTCAATTAAGAGTTAATTGTAACTGAGCAATTTAAATCTGACAAGCACTCTGAATGAACATCCATCAAAGAGTTTGTTTTTTCAGCCATGTGAGTGTCTTATCTAACAGTTCTCCTTGATTAGGTCACTGCCTACAATTGCCTAGAGTAGAACTATAGGAATGCCCTGTGCAAGCACTGAGCTGCTTTCCTTTCAAGGTAAAACATCTAGTGACACAAGTTCCCATGCAAGAATACAATTAAATTAACCATTATCATTAACCCCTCAGAAAACAAGGTCCTCAACAAACCCCTCCATTTGAGAAAACAGTTTAACCATCAAGGCAAAGCTTTTGTGTGAGCAAATAGCCACTAACCAATGCCCCTGTCACCACTCAACATCACTGCTTACTAACTTGATTTATTTCAGGTGGCACTGAAGCAAAACTTCATATTAAAAGATTCCTGATGGTTTAGAACATGCCACTGGTACTGACTCAGGTAGGACTGAGGAAAAGGCAGCACAGAAACTTCAAGGACAGGAGAAGTTCTGTTATGCAGCAGAAGAAAACTGTCAGAAAGCTGAGAAAACTCTTGATCTGCATTTTATTGATCTGATTTTATTGCATTTAATACACAAATATAGAGTATTGAAACGTGGAGTTTTGAGGGTTTTTTGCACACAAGGACCCAGTGTTTAGGAAATTTTGTGTCAGGAAAACTGCTAAGCTGTCACTTATTTGATGCAACGAAACACAGCACCCCATGTTTATTGGCAAGCTTACCTCAATCCACGAGCTGCTTAACATGCTGTGAAAATAATCTGTAAAGAAAGGCATTTCAGTTCAAGGTGCAGTAAAATTGCAGCTTCAAAAGACAATGTGAGTCATATTTTTAATATATAGATAGATAAAAGATGCACACATACCAAGTCTTGCACAAAGTACACACTTATGACACGGGAATTCCTTTCCATCTAGAGATTTCAGGGTCACATCACAGAGGTATGAACTAGAAGATATTTAATGGGGTCAGAAATCACTGTTCAGAAGAGCTACAAGTTCTAAACTCTACAAATAAATGCTCACTTTGGCAAGTTAGGATTTGTACTTTAAATTAGAATAGACCTGAACTTTAAGCATACTATGTAAAATTAACCTAAAAATATGGATGTGGTAGTTCCAAGTGAGAAATCTTTTGCTCAAAGTTGAGCTTTTAAAATCCATCTGAAGCATTTATTTCAAAACACAGGCTTCACTGCTTCAGAGCTGCTACAACCAAATGAGTTAAATGTGGTTCATTTTAGTTAATCTTAAATGTTCTGTGTTCAGTTATTTCATTTACATTAGCATCTACTATAAGCTTTGACAATGAATTTTTAGAATAAGTCATCCAAGAGAGCAGTGTACACCACAAATTAAATATATCTGATCACTCAGCCTACACTGAACACACAAGGAGATGACAGAAGAGGAGGGTGGTGGGGGTAGAGGAAGTTAGATGTTAAAAGTTTACCATTTCTTCTGATTTAACTTTGGTTTGTTCCCATTTTTCTTGTTGACAACATTAATTTTTCCATTTTCTAACCTGACTCCATCCAACCTGCAAATCATTAACAGTCATTAGTAAGAACAGTTACAAAATATCACAGCATTTCAGGGGGTTCACATTATGAATATGCAAAAGAATCACAATGATTTGTCCCAGAAGACCAGAAAGGGGCCAGTTGAAAGATGTTCTAAATACAAATCTGCAAGAGGTTCTAGGACACAGTGAGGACTGACAGCACCTTTCTATCAACCAGAAGCCTACTGAAAAATGTTTCTTTATGTGGAGCCATGCTATGAAAATCTCTCTGACACTATTCAAATAGGTCACACCTGCTTCCTCTTAGCACAGAGCATCAAAACAAACTGATGGTGCTTTAAAGAGGCGTGCTGTCAACTTTTATACTTTGCAATAAAACAAGCAAAAAATGTCAAAACTTATCAACCCAAACTAGCCTCCTACTTCACTAAGGTTAGATCAGCTTGCCTAAAATCACTCTGTGAAAGAGCCTGTCAGAATATGAAACCATTTCTTCTCACCTACCTTCCACTTAAATTGCTGAGTCCGAACTTCTTTGCAGCACTCTGCAACATCTTTATGAGGTTAGCTTCTTCACCAGCAACTTTGCCCTTCTTAGATTTGCTCTTCTGCTTTTCATTGAGAACTTGCACTTGATTCTTTTTATAAATCTCAAATGCAGACTTCCCATGGACACTGTCATCAAAACTCATCTTGCTCAGGTTGGAAATTAAAGTATCTTGATATTCTTCTGATTTTCCTTTATGGGGGATTTTGGGCTTATAGCCATGAGTCAGGAGCTCACAGGTATCAGTGTAGATGAACTGCAGAAGGTAGGCAAAGAGATCTGGATGGACTTTCTCTATGACATACAGATCACATCCAACAGCATCCTCATCTTTCCGGTACACGTCTGGAGTGTCCAGCTGGTTGTCACTGGAAAGAAACAGCTTCTTGAAGAAGTCAGAGCGTGCAGCCAAGATGTATTTGTGCACAGGGAAAGTTCTGGTGCCAATCTGAAAAGTTACATCATGGATGCTGTCCATTTCATCTGTTTCATCTAACAGCTTGCCAAAATCCTCTCCAAAACTTGATAACGACACGCTTGGAATTTCGTAGAGACTAGAAGGGAATTAAATCCATTAAAAAAACCCTACTAGTTAAAAGAAATCCAGTTAAAATGTCCTACTAATTAAAAGAAATCCATAAAAAACCCTACTAGTTAAAATAAATCCATAAAATTTATATTATATAAATTATTATATTATATATATT
>JAOEGS010017135.1:0-10106 GCA_025447755.1 Corythornis vintsioides | reverse complement strand
ACTGAGGACAGAGAGAAGGCTGAGTTACTGAATGCCACCTTTGCCTCAGTCTTTACTTCTAAGGCCAGCTACCAGGACTCCCAGGTTCCCAAGACCACTGAGGAATTATGGAGGGAAGAGCTTTATCCCAAAGTCTTCTCTAAATGCACAGAATGATTATCTGGAAATAACTGCTTCCCTTCAGCTGGCAAACCTGTCAACACCATGTGGTTGCCACTTGTGGCTTTAGTATATACCAAGATGAATGCTCCAAATAATTTTTTTCAGGTGTGCAAATCTAAAGAAAATACAATTCTAGATTAAGACCTCTTTAATGAGTAAGTAAGCTTCCCAACAAGAATATAGAAGAAAACATTGCAGCTGAATAGGAAAAAAATGACAGGCCACTTAAGGAAGTATTAATACAATTACTTACAAGAGAAGCAGGATCACTGCAATCATATGTAACACCATGAATCTGCAGTTTTCTCCCCAGCATACACTGCTGACCATAGTCAGATAATATTTCTGAAGACTGATCAGGGCTGATGTAAATAAATAAATAAGGAAAAAAAATATTTACAGTTGCAGTAATTGAATGGGGGAAAAGGCCATATTGAAGAAGACAGGGAAGAAATCTAAGTAGGAAAGAACTAACAAATCATGGGAGCGTCATCTAGTCATTTAGCATAACTTCAACTCCTCTCCCTCTTTCAACAACTACTGAAGTACACTGCTGTGATTCGGTTCTGTCCTGAAAACCTTAACAATAATAGAAGCACTAAGAAGCTATCCCAGTTCATAACAGCTTGAAGATGAAATATTCTAAGTTACTCCTTGCTAGCCCTGGAAGCTAAAAATCAGGAATTGTGGTTTTGTCCCCTCTGACAAACTGCAATAGAAACGTTTGCAACTCAGATCCTGAACTGTATGTAATGATGTCCTTTGTCTTCCAAAGGCTCCAAAGAAAGTAAGACTTTGTTTTGTGTTTAGAACTTGGCAAACCATGCAGCTTTTGATTTCTGAGTTTTAATGGTTCTTCATGGCTAGTAAAAACCTCTTCTTTCAGCTCTGTTTCTGTCAGGGGCAGAAGTTAAGGGTATTTTCACTTGCACATACTAAAAACTTTTGCTTTCTACTCAAAGCAGACCTAAGCAAAAGTCTGAACCTTTTAACTGAACTCTGTTTTCAGTAAGTTAGCTGAAATGCATTCTCAATCACCCTATATATCCATCTTATCAAGCTTAGATTATCCATTTTTGCACATTTAAAATAAATACAATTAATAAATTCAACCTATGGTCACAATCCCAGAATCCTTACTGCAGTCTTTTTCTCATAATCACGGCTCCACTATGACAAGTTTTCAAACAATGACAGTAGAACCACAGGATTTTAGTCCATAACTTAGCTAATCTCATCTTGGTTTCATTTAATCAATCAGACATTTTAAGTTTCTCACCAGCACCAAGATCAAGAGAAAATAATATCTTTGAATGCCTACTGCTATTTTACTGCAAAATCCAGCACATTGCCTTCTCAGAGCTGTGGACCCTTCTGAGTGACACCCTTAAAGAAGCTGAAGGTTTTTCTGAATCTATTAGGAAAGAGAAGATTCAGAAATAATAAAAAAAGGAAGAAACAAATTCAGTGGTATGAACTAAAAACACATAAAACCTGCTTCTTAAATTTTCTGTTTATATGAAGTTATCTATGAATCTATGAAGTTCCGATTTTTGTACCAGTTCTGTATCTAGGTTAAAGATGGTTGTGAGGATGAATAAGTGACTTACCAGCTTCCTACAATAAGGACCAAAGAATTCAGTTCTTTTATCGCAAAGACATGCTTTAAGGCTTTCAGCAAATTGCAGCCTCGACCTGTCTCAAGCTGCTGTATCCAATGTCTTGCTTCATGTAGCCTAAGGAATATATAAAAAAAACCCCAACATAAGTATATGCCCACTTCACCTGCAGGTGCTAAATAAAATAGATCACAAAGATTACGACAAAACACAGGAGCCAAAATACTTTATGCATGAACAACCAGCTTGAAATCACTGACTGCACCTAAAATTCATTCTGTTTTTTCCACCATCTTACAAATCACTGCAGGCACAACATGAAAAACACTATTACTACAAGAGATTGCTCTGATTAAAATGAGACAGCATTTGAAACATCTTTATTTTTCAGATAAATTAAGTTACTTACACATGAATATTGATGTTTTTTGGATTATCCCACAGAGATGAAACTTCTGTACTGAATGAGAGGCAGTACAATTGCTTCTTATAACATAGCTGTTCATCTATTAAGCACTAATAAATAAATAATTAATTCACACATTACTATCCGTGCTGCTTCTCATAGGGTTTTTATGTAAAGGAATAAAAATAGTAATTTCCTAAAAATAGTTGACAGCAATATATTCAGCCACCACAGAGAAAAGCTTCCAAGAAATCATAAATATTTGGTAAGGAGTACAGAGAGAAAACCTGCAAAGCTATGGTAATCCAGACAACTTGTTAATGGGGCAGGAGGTAGGGAATATTTGTTATAATGGTATCAGCTTTTCTCTTCAGTTGACAAGCACACAAAGTAAAATCCTGATCTAGAATGAGCATATTCACCCATCAAGCAATTACTAAAAAATGTTTAATTATATATTCATGGATACAGCTAAACAATAGTTCAGGTATGAAGACTAAGCCGACCAGAATATGTAGAACGTGAATTTTTTAAATAAGTTTTACTCCAAGTGCTCAAACAAAAAATGCAGATAATGTAAATAAAATGTAAATAATTCCTGAATGAAGGAAATAAAAATGTAAAAAAATGTACATTTACAGTAAACCAGGTACATTATATAATAAACTTCAGTGGTAAGGAATGAAGAATACAAAAAAGGCAAGTTTCTTTTGGGACTTCAGGAAGTGATTCAGTCATCAAAATTCTGATCAAAAAGGCGAAGTGTGCCTTGTTGTGACAAAACATAAAGACATAAGGAAATTGTATTGGCTATAAATAACTCTATGTAGAACTTGTTTCTGGCTCTTAGAGCTGTTTCTGTTAGGCAAGTTTATGCCATAGAGAATGTTACTACCAGAACTGAGAAACTTCTAAAAATGAGTATGAAAAGTACTATTATTATTAAAACGGTACATATGGGAGTTTGTTTGGATCTAGAAATTGCCAAGAACTACACTTTCAAAGACATTTAAAACACACTTTTCTACTACAGTAAAACTATTTCATGGTGTATTATGAATTTAAGCAGGTTTTTTTCTACTTAGTTCCAAGCTTGTCTTTATACAAAAGCTTGATTAGTATAATTGCCAAAGTTTGCTATTACTATTACTTACCAAAAGGTCCTTCTGAAAATTTAGTAGTTTAGGTCCATCACTCATATCAGACACATCAACCACAAGTCCAACTCTGGTTCCTTTTATCAGGCCAAACACCTTAAAAGAGAAAGTGATTGTAAATATTAAAATTATTTAATGTTTAACAATCTTACTGTTTATTTTGTACAATACTATTTAAAAATCAAATATTAGGTATTTATTTTCATTTTAATCTTTTTAGAATAAAGATGACACAGTGAGAAAGCCAAGGGGAAAAAAAAAATAAGTAAAAACTACTAGCTCCCAGTTTATCCTTACCAGTGAGTCATATCTGCGACTTCCCAAGGCAACCTATTAATTATTTAAGAGGATTAAAAAAAAAAAGATTTAAAAAAAAAAAATCACCCTGTCTACGGCATTTCCTTCAGGTTAAATCAACCAACTCTGTAGAAACCAGATTTTGGAATGATGCTTCTCTCTCCAGGCCCTTCAAGAGGGAGTTATGTCCCTTTCCCCTTCCTGAGCATTAGCACTACTCTGTGCTGAGTAGTAAGTAAGTATCTGATTATCTAGCTGTGCAAGGGAGGGCAGAATGAAGTGCAAGGCAGCTCCACTCCAGTCAGATAGGTTAAGCTCCACATTGTCTGCTCTCATTTAAATTGAGCAAAGAGGTCCTGATGATTAAGATTATTAAGAGAAAGAAAAAAAACCCCAGATCTAGAAAGCAGAAAATTTCATACCAATGAAAGAAAAACAAACCACTGCCAAGTTAAGTACTACTGTACATGATGTGTACAGTAACTAATGAAAATACATAAGCTTTCTGGAAGCCACTTTTCACTAATGTTCAGAAATCAATTTGTTTTTGAATGTCATATATGATTCCATTCTAAAAATATACTGAAAAGTTAAAATTACCTTTCTGCTGTCCTGCAACATCCACTGAATTTGCTGTTGATAAAGTTCAATCACTCTAAAAAAGGCACAGCACGCATTTAGCTAAGGCATTCTCTTGCACTGTGTATCAGTGTAAAATCCAACCATTTATATTCATCACATATTTTTTTCTCACAGATACAAAATCACCTCTTAAAAATTATCTGCTTCAGTTCAAAACCTGGTTGATAAGTATTTTCAGTAAAAAATCAACAACAAAAAAATCTACCCTAAATCTCAGCAGAAAGTTTTGAATGCTGAGATACTCTGAAGCTCCAAGATGCAACAAAATAAGATTTTAAGCAGTACCTGTAATTATATGGGATGGAGATACAGAATCAATTATGCATTAAAATCATAAACAAGATGGATACTTACTCAAAAAGTCTGGACTCAAAATCAGCAACAGCCTCTTCTGTAAACTCTATCTCTTCAACATCATTTTTTGAATTCCTGGAATACTATGTATAATTAGCATCAGAGTTGCACACAAATTAGCACTGACTAAAGAATGGACAGTGTTGCACTTACAAAATGACATTGCCTTCATTTATCAGATGCTCTAATGTTAATTGCAATGACTCTAAACTGTAGCTTCTTAGCCACTCTTCTGTGATTTGCACCTTTTTAGACTCTATTTTCTTCATTTGTTCTCTCTATAGATCAAACAAGAAAAAAATAAATGCAGCATGTGAAATTAAATGTGCTGTTCAAATGTGACAAAAATGTAAATCCTAAGCATAGCTGCTGGTAGGCAACTCATATCCAAGAACAACATAATTTTAGGTACTGGCATACTCTTTTAGATGTGAGATGAAAAGGAAAAGGTTTCAGAATAGCCTCAGGCTGAACTAATGGAAGCAGAAGGAGGGTTTAATTTAGAGGAGATAAGAAGGAAGGCAAGAAATAGGAGAGTTTAGTAAAAGATTTTAAAGAAACATCCCTGTGATTTACCATGGTGAAATATACACTTAGCATCTCCAAAACTCACTTCAGAATGCTTTTCTAAATAAAAATGCAGTAAGAGTTGATGTTCCTTTATTGCTTTGCCCAATTTGTTCACAGACTGATTCACCTCTGAAGAGAAACTATATATAGCTCCATAACCTTAGTGATTTTATCTATTAAACTATGTAGGTAAGGCAGTATGTCTATCAGCTTATTTACTCTGCAGTCTGTATTTATATATTAACAGTGGGTATATGTTACTTTTCTAGTTGCTCCATTCAGCAGGAAGACTTTCCTACCAGCAGATCTTGTGTCTTGTTCATAGGTGTTACTAGCAATCCACTATCTGGTACTGGATGAGACATAACCAAATCTTGCCATGGTGTATGATCACCCTGTAAACTGGATTTTGTGGTCACCCTAGAAGACAATGAATTTTACAGGATGAGTTCATTATCTATAATATTCCTGTATTGTCATGAAGTCTTTACAGTTGTTGGTTTTTTTTCCATAGAATTGTTCTATACTTTGACATTTGTTTACACATTTCCATTTAACACATGAAAAATGTTTTGAAGGGACATAGTACACAGTTTATATGAGCTAGTTATTCACTCTATCTACATGCAAACCCCTGACAAGGTTTTGTAACAGTATCCTCACCCAACTTTTTCCAAAAACTGATCATTGTCCAACAACCATGCCGTTTTCCTGATGCATGTGTCCATTCATGAACAGACTTAGCCTTGTTTAAAAAAAAAACAACAAAACCCACCTAAGTATCAGAGTAAAAAACTTCAATAGTAATACACAGTATTAAAAACAGTATTAATGTTGACAGCAACTTTGATGATAATTACATTACACATGGGACAACAGCAAATTAAAAATAAAACACTCCAAAGGGAAGTTATAATTATCCATCTAAAGATTGGATAATCTAGGAACTGTTCTGCAAGAGCTGTTTGCTACAGGACTTCATGCAGTTAATTATACATACGGACATCTGCTAGGAGACTCACTACACAGCTCAACCAGAACAAAAGATTAACCAAATCAAAACGCGGAGCTCTATGGACAGGTGTGACCCGCGGTGCAAACAAGGACAGGTAGCCAGGGACACCTGGGCTATCAGACGCAGCGATGGAAGCGCGTAGGGAGCTGCCCCTCGGGTTTAGGCGCAAAACGCTGACAAACCCCTGCTGTCCGCTGCCCTGGGCTCCGCCGCCTCGCCCCGTCCCCCGTCCCCCACTAGCGGGTGTCAGCGCAGCCCGCGATGGCCCGGCCCCCGACTTTCCTTTCACCTCGCAGGAGAGGGGCCCCTCAGCTCCACAGATCCCGCGCCGCCCCGTCCCGAGACTCGCCTCACCAGGGGAGAGACTCCCGCGTTCCCCCTCCGTCCGTCCTCCCGCAGCATGGGAATGTCCCTCCCTAAAAATGACCGCGCCGTGATCCACCAAACCGCGTCAGTCCGAGGCAGCTCCCAGCACTCACCCGACCCTTCCCCAGTGCGGGCCCAGTGCTGGCGGCGCGGGAGCCGTCCCGCTTGGGGCGGAGGGGCCTGGAAGCGGAGCAGTCTAGCTCAGCTCCGCTGCTGTGTTTCGTCGTTGCCGGTGGAGACGGACAGGAATAGGAGACGCCGCTTCCCGCCGCCTGATGGCGGTGGCGGGTGTGTGGGGGCGGCGCGCGCGGTAACCCCGCCGGCGCTGAGGCGCCACCTGCAGGCGGAGCAAGGCCGGCCCCACTCAGCGCAGCCGGGGCCAGTCGCTTTAGTAGACAATTTATTTTGATAAACTTGCTCAATAACAAAAATACAAGTGAAGAAAATTATGTTCACTTTATACAGTTTTTGTATTAACATTTTCTCGGAAATCATTAATTGAAAAATGTTCTAACCAATTAGAAAACAATCCTCAGTAAAGGCCGGGGCAGGGAAGCTGCCGGTCGGCCTCCAGTGGGGAGCGACGCCACTCCCAGGCAGGACACCCTGCTTGCAGGCACCGTTTCCTTCATCATCTTCATCCTTCACAAAGGGTTCAAAGGACAGCTTTCACTTCTCTCTCTGTGTGTGTATGCGTGTGTGTGTGTGTGTGTTGGGGCAGACAGTAATTTACAGTTGTGTTCTGAAGTGGTTACACACTGGCTCTGAAACACAGGTACGACGCGACGCCCTGATCTGTTGTCTTTCCTTCAGCCAGAGGACGGGGTTGGGCTGGTGATGCCCGCTGCCAGCTTCTTCAGAAATGGGTATTGCTCACCAGCAAGATTACCAATGGAAAATGATGTTAAATGGTTAGACTGGTGTGTTCAGGGAAGCATATCATCCCCAGCTCTGAGACAAACAGCTTCCAGAGGATTATTTCAGCAGAGCTCAACAGTAAGATTTATACAGACAAATTAACTAGTTTTCCTTCTGAAGGTATTTTAAGTTTCAAACCTTACATTTTGTTAGCCAAATAAATGGCAAAATGTGCACAAATTACATTATGATGGGACACCAAACCTTTTGGGGAATTTTAGATCAAAAAACTAGAATCCCTAGTGACACATTAAATGACCTGTCCTTCAAAAAGTTGAATATAATGGCTGGCAGAATGAGAAAAGTTTATGTAAACACTCAACACGAATACAGGATAACCTTTGGAGAAAATGTATATGGAAACATTTGCTTTTCATGAACTGAAAAAGGCTACAGATATTTAGGCATGTTCAGTATGAACTTCCTGTAGTTCAAAACCTTGTGCAAATAAAACCTATAAATACTCTTCAGCAGATTTTACAGTGATGCTCTTAGGTATGAAAAGAATGCACACAACTTTAAAACAAAAGTAACAGACATAAGTTTGACAAATGATTGCACCATAAAACAGTGTTTTATATACAGTTTACAAGATATGTTTTTCTGCTATAAATTAATACTGCACTATATAGTATTTAGTGACCTTATTAAAAGCAACTGTTGACAGTTGTCTCTTCAATTACTAAGTGTTTTGTTTTTGGTTTGGTTTAGGTTTTTTAAATGCAGATGGCTGTATCTATTTCTGGACTTAAAATACTCAAATTTTAAATCGAACAATCTGCCAGTTAAATCTCTGCTATCAGATCTGATCCATTTCCAGCCAGCCAGCCCCAGACTGGGTATGCTCCAAGGTAAGTGTTCATACCTTTTTTATTCAATGGCGATCCTTTTAATCTAAGCCTAAATCCACACTATACATGTTACTATAATTGAAATAAGTAAGCTGGGCATGGGGGAGTAGAGGGGAAGAAATTGTAGCAGCTGAGAAACTCTGCCCTCCACCTGTGTTCCAGTTACAAAAATTTCCTATTTACAAGAGTGACATTTCTGGAAAAAAAAAAAAAAAGTGGGTTTTTTTTTTATGTTCAGCATAATTTATGATCTAAATTTTAAAGAATACTTAGCTTAGGATACAGCAATGATAACCCCCAAAATTTAAACACAGATGCAGGAGCTGAACTGTGTATTTTATCTCCAGCAACAACACTGGGGACCTTAGACTTTCCATGCAGATGAAGGCTTAAATTAGGAACCAAATCATATTTAAACCATTACTTCCAAAGAATTGCCTGGCTGTATTTACAGATTAGTACATTTTAGAAAAATTCAGTGATCTGTAAATACTCCCTTCTACCTGTGAGTGAGATGACTGGAAAAAAAGTTACTTATGGACCATTTCAGTGACAAGTCTAAAAAAAGTCTAATGAAAAAATATGTAATTCAGCAAATAAACTATTCATATCAAAATACCTGGGGAGAGGGAAGAGGTGGAAGAGGAGGAGGACAGGGACCCACTAGGGTCTGAATGGCACACTGTTTAAAAGAATTGTGCAAATTGTCTTCTTTTCAAACACTTAGGTTTATGTGATAAGTGATTATTTTGGAAACTGCTGATTATACTTTAACAGCCTCATTCTAAAACACTAACATTTTAGAAAAATGTCTCTGGAGTTCTAATAAGCTCAATGAAACAGCATTTGAAACATACAATTTTTTGTTTTCATAATGAATGTCAGGTAAACCACCTATTAATTGGAAAATAAATACTGACAGTGCAAGCAGCTTTCCTGGGACACTAAACTGTACTTTCTGTAAGGTTAGATTGAGCAGTGCATGATGATGTCTATGGATCTATCCTTTCCTTGAAAAATAAAACTACCTTTAGTGAGGACTATTTACTCCAAATTAGAGTGGCCCTTAAATCCACATTTAAAATAGTAACTCCAGTAAACAAAGAATATATTCTTTAAACAATCATATTGCTCTTTTTTGTTTTGTTTTGTAAAGATGAATTAATACTCAAAGGAAAATTAAGCTCATTCATCTTTTCAGTGGAATAGTGTTTGTATTACTTTAAACATTGCATTTTACATGTGCTAGAGAAATCTATGGTAAAATGCTGTGCTTGAACATATATGAATGCTAATGTAACAATGCAGTAGAAAAAGAGACTTTCTGTACAACAGTTGCTAATAATTTAAATAGTGTCAGTTTCCCAAAATTAGGAGTTTAAGGTATGACATGATCTCATCTTCTATCCTCATATACAAATAAATTACCATAAAAAGAATTTTAGCTTAACTTAAAATTGCACCTAGAAAGGCATGGGATTGTTTGTACCTATTACAAAAACTGTTAAAATCAAGGGCTGCTACAAAGAATGAGGTAAACTGAAGACTCTCGGCTATGCGGCCTTCAGAGAAATGGCTTTTTTCTATTGAGTTCTAGTTTTGCACACCACAGTGTTTTGCTAGCAAAGCATTCTGAGTTCTTTTCCAGGAAACATTTGTGTGTATATACATATATACTCATATATGTGTATACACACACACACACACACACACACACACACACACACACACATACACACACACACTGTA
>JAOEGS010017134.1:0-53253 GCA_025447755.1 Corythornis vintsioides | reverse complement strand
TTTTTTTTTTTTTTTTTTTTTTTTTTTTTTTTTTTTTTTTTTTTTTTTTTTTGCAATAGACTCAAAAGAGCAGAATAAAAAGTTTGACACATTCGCAAAGTCAGTGCTGAAATCAGCCCGGTCCCAGGTGGCTGAGAACAGCGTGTGCCAGCCCCACCCACAGCCCTTGCACTGTCCCTGGACATCTCTGCGCATTCCTGCAGCCGTGCTTCACCACCAGCACATTGCTCTGGACAAGCATCCTCCAACCCACCCTGGTGGTGGGGACTGCCTCAGCCTGTCTCTCACCTTGGCAAGAAGGGAGCCCTTGACCAAAGAAGGGGCTGTGCCACCACTGCAGCAGCACGAGGACCTCACAGCACTGTGGAAGGGGCTTTGCTGGCAACCTCCAAGGCCCCAGCCATGAGTGGGAGAAGTGGCAGGGGAAGGAAAACTGGCTCTGGACCATGCCAGGCCCCCAGGGCAATGAAACCCCCCAAGTCAACCATGGCTTCAGGGGTCATCTCCCCTGTCAGTATTTACAGGCTGCTGCCCAACATGCCCTGGATACGATACTCTCACCCAGGCAGTGCAAACGGGGCCTTGGTCGGGGCTGCTGGGTGGGTCATGAAGTACCAGCACATCAGCCCTCACATGTGGCCACAAGCGCAGCAATGGGTGCTGCCATCTCATGGCTGGCTCCTTGGTGCCAGCAGCACCAGGGCTGTCTCCCTGAAGGGTTGCTGGTGCCGGAGCAGGGTGGGGGAGCAGGCAGCAGCACACGCAGGAGCCCGTGCTCAGCTTGCTGCAGTGGGGAGCTGGGTCTGTGTAAAAACCTCCTCCTCACAGAGTGCAGTGCCTACAGGACATGGCTGGGTTTACAGTTTTGTTTCTTTAAACAGTTCCCAAAAAGCATCAAAAGTAGCCCCAAAAAACTCTCCCTGGTGGTGAGCTCAATCTGGTACTAAAAAGTGCAAAACTGTATCACAAAAAACGTTCAAAAGTTGTAAGAAAGCAGGGAGGGTGCAGAGGTGACTGGAGTGGCAGGGAGGTGACCAGATGCCCTTGCCCTGGCTCCCGTGGCCACCAGCCCCAGAGGAGGGGACAGAACAGGGCTGGATACCATTTGTCTGCCTCCCCCCCGGCATGGCACAATGGATCTGGAGAAGCGGCCGCTGGCTTTGATTTGCTGCATTTTTTTGTCTTTCTGGTTATTTTAACCACTGAAGAATTGAGCCCAGTGGCTGGATTTCAGTTGTTGCCACCTCCCCGTGATGGGGGGACTGTGTCCTGCAGCCAAATACAGGATAGTGACAGGAATGAGTCTGATGGGGCCAACGGTGCAAGCAGCTCCTGTGGGCAAGGACTGGGGAACGTCCTGCTCTGCCACCGTCTCCAGCAGAGGGGCTGTGGCCCTGCATGGCTGGTGCTGGCAGTCAGGGAAGGGCTGTTCCCCACCCCCCTCCCCCTCCACCTCATACCACAGCCGGATAGACTCATGCAGGGCCTCGGTGAGCATAAGGCCTCCACCCGTGCTGGGGGAGGGCAGGAATGGAGCTGCAGCGCAGGCAGCTGATGCCCCTCACTTATGACTTGTGGGGGTGGCCAGGGGGCTGGCGGCCGGTGCGCTCCGAGACGTTGCGCTTCACCTTCGTGGCCACAGTGGAGGGCTCTGCGTTGAGAGAGGGGCTGGAGTGGGACTTCTTCAAGCCATCGTCCTCCCCCCCTGCTGCATCAAACAGGGTGGACTCGAATGCCGCTAGGTCCTCTGAGCCAGCCTTCAGCTTGGCCCGCAGCAGCATGGCATAGGTGCCATAGCGGGATTTCTGGGGGGAACAGTGTAGCAGAGAGAGGGGTCAGCGAGCTGGGCACTGTCCCTCAGCCAGCATCCCAGAGTCCCTCCACTCCAGCCAACATTCCAGGCCAGCGGGATGCTCATGGGCCTGGATCACAGCAGTGGCAAAGCACAATTCAGCCGATGGGCATGGAGGGGAGGAAGTGAGGGGATCCCATCAGTCAGGTGGGCAGAGGGTGTAGGGGGGGGGTGTATCTCTCAGCTCACCTCAAACTCCAGGTACTCTTCTTTCTGCTTCAGCTCCTCATACTCCTTGCCCTTTACCTTCTTCTCAGGCAGTGAGGAGCGATGCTCCAGCAGCTCTGCTGACATCGTCTTGAACTTGGTCTCATGGCTCTTCACTTGCTCCTCCTGACAAATGCGGCACCTTGTCACTTCACCACTCTGCCCTCTGCTCTGCACGCCCCACCCCACAGGCAGTGTGAGCTGGGGCTGGGGGTGGGGCCAGAATATGTTTTTCCTCTCCTAGGTCCAGACAGGATCTCAGCTGCTGCTCCTGGGTTTGTTATTTGTTTTATTGTTGGTTTGGGTTTTTTTTCTTTTTAAATGGCAGGCAAAAGCACAGGCTCCTGGGTGCATTCTGCTCCTGCCTTGAGAGGGGCTGGCTGTAGTCTTAAAGCAGAAAAATTTAATCCCCTATAAAACCAGGTTGGTGGGGTTTTTTTAATCCTTTGTGCTCTCTGAATAACTGCACTGGCACGTACAGCCACCAGCTAATCCTCCCAGCCGGTCGCCTTTCAAGGTCCCAGCCCTGGCAGGATCCTGCAAGCCATGGTAGAGGACCATGTTCTCCACCATCTAACCATCACCTGTCTCTCATGCCAGGAACAAGACCTCCCTGCCTGCTCCCACCCTCAGCACCTCCTTGCTCTGTATCTTTTCTTGCTCTGTCCCTCTGGAGGGGACAGAACTTTAGCAGATACAGGGGGTCTGTCTGTCTGTCTCATGCTCCTGGCTGCCCCCACACCATGGCCTACCTGGGACAGCCTGGTACAGGAGCTAGGCAGCAGCGGGCGGCTGAACTTCTTCTGTGAGCCGATGGCTGCAGGGAAGGGGGGTGCAGAGAACATGGCTGCCACCACATTGATGCGTGTGATCCACGAGTGCATCTGTTCAGGGTTCCTGGGGAGAAAGGTCAAACCACAGATGGGCTCTAATCTGTGTGTCACGGGCAGAGGGATCTCCCTGCAGACAAGATGCAGGTCTCCCAGGCCTGACCCTGGCCAACCACAGTACCTGGGACTCTGCTCCCGGTGACTTGGGCCATCATGAGCCCAGCAAGGTGGGAAAAAGAGGAGCTAGGCAAAGCACAGCACTAACACTGGGTCCCTTTCCTTCCAGAAAGGGCCACAACCGGAAAGCAACGTAGCCCTAAGCTCCATCTCACCCTCTACCCTTGTCCAACAAGCCCCTGTGCCTCAGCATGGGGTGCAGCCAGTGATCTTGGGGGACTCACTGTGCTTGGAAGAGGAAGACTCTCCAGTCAGCTGTCCTGAGGTAGAAGACATTGGGTCGCTTGCTGTAATCAGACGCCCGTGTGGCAAGTGAATGGTGGATGCTAATAGCGTTCTTCAGCTCCTCTTCTGCCAGTGCCTTCCCTGGCTTATACTCCTCCTGCAAATCATGGGGCACTTCAGAGACAGCTTAGGGATGCACCCCACCATAAGGCAGACATACAAGGATGCCAGAACTTCAGGCAGTCACTGGCAGTGGGGGGGCCTGAAGATTACTCCCCATCAGGCTGCTGCAGGCTCTGCCTCCAGTTTATGCTAGATTCATGGGGAGAAGCTGCATAGCCCGGGTGCATGGGCTTGGCAAGAGCACAGCAGCTGTTCACCACTGCCCCACAGCTGGGCAGCGTGTGTGTCTGCACAAGACTGGATGTGCAGCCCAACCCCTTTCACCCAGGGCAAAGACCTCAATACCTCCCTTCTCCCCAGCCAAACACCCACACACAGGGTCCTTAGTTGGCAGTTGCTTTCACTGCCCAGGATGAACCTGAGCACCCTGGCAATAGGGATGCCACCAGGTGCCAAACAACGACTCAAGCAGGCATGGTGCTGAGTCTGCTTAGGTCACACTTTGCAACATGTGCTGGAGCACCTCTCACTGCTGTGGGGATTGCCATGATCCCCTCCCTGGATTGGGGATGATCCCTTTCCCTGGCATGGATGTGGGTGGCCCCAAATGCTGCCTACCTTCTGCAGGTAGAGGATCATTCCCTTCAGGATGGCATGAAAGGGTTTCCAGCTGCGCTTCCCTCGGGGTGCTGCCAGGGAGAAGAGAGTAATCCAGACATCAGCCCCAGCACTGAGTGGGAGGAAGGCATCCCCCCTCCAACTCCATCCTCCAGCCAGCCCTGCCACGACGCACGTCACCCCACCCCAGGGACGGGCAGCATGCCAGGGCTGTTGCGTGCACCTGAGCCCGTGCTGGCCGCATGGCTGGCAGATGGTGCTGCTGGCAAAGGGGCTGCCTGCCACCCCCCGGGGCTGGCACTGCTGTGCTCCCTGCCTCTCCACTCAGCTTCATTGCTGCTTCCTTGTCCAGAGACAAGGATTGAGGCAGTGCTGCCTGCCAGGTAATGCTGGCTTTGGAGAGAGGCTGCATCTAATCAGATCAAGGAGGCATTAGATAGGTAGGGCTTAGAGGAGATTTTATGGTGAAAACAGTGAACATGCTTGGCAGCACCCAAGCAGCAGCAGCCCTCTGTGGGGCTTGTTTGCCCCATCATGGGACACCTTCCTTCAGCCCTGCCATCCCGTGGCAAGGATGCATCCCCTGAGCAGCCCACCCCACCTTCCCTGCTTCCCGCTGCCATCTCGGCCTTTGCAAAGTCCTGATGGTGGGGGTGGATGGGCAGGGAGAGGCTTTCAGGCTTCCCAGCCTGCGGCCTGCATTATGGTCGGTGCAGCCAGCCAGACGACACAGCGACACAGAGGGCTGATGCTGGAGGCAGGCATGATGATGCAGTTCCACTCCCCATTGGGTTTCTGGAGCTCACTGGTGCCCTCTCACCCCAAGTCCCTCCCGTGGGCTACCCAGACACCTACTTTTCTTGCAGTCTGGATCAGCATGGATCTTGCGCACTAACAGTCCGTGCTTGTAGGTGGCGATGCTGGAGTCTTGGGAGAAGTCCAGAAAGGGGTTACTGCAGCTGCTGATGCGCTTGATGGACTTCGGGTTGGGATCTGCCAGCTCTGAGAGGGACTTTCTCAGCTCCTCCTCATCTCTGTCAGGTACAAATTTGGGTGGGGAAGGGTTTGTTACCTTGCTGATTACAGTAAATACCAAGCCTCCCACTTGCTGGTGCCACTTCCAGGAATGGCTTCTGGAAGAGAGGCCAGGAGCAGCAGACCAGGCTGAGCCATTGGCAATCATCCCAAACCCAGCTGTGCTTCCATGTCCCTACCCTTTTAGGCAGCTGTGGTGCTTCCTGGCCTCTGGAAAGACAAGGCATGGGGGTGTCTGCTCTCAATTCAGAGTGGGGCCTGACCCAAGGAGCAAAGAGCCTTTCTGGACAGGGCTGGGACTTGTCAGGCTGACTAGCCAGGGGTCATGGAGGATCCCAGGGCTTGGCACTATTGCAGCCTGCTGGCCTGTAGCATACAGGGCCTCAGGTCCCCAGCTGTCAGGAAAGAAGGTCTACAAGGGAACCTCCCTGCCCCAAAGAGAGACCCAGGTTGTACCCCATGGCTTCAGGGCAGCCCCTGTGTGCAGGACACAGGCATCCCCAGAGCAGGAGCGGTTCCTGCTGGCACGCACTGCAGGCCACAGCCCCTCGTGCTGCGGGCAGGCTGCTGCAGACAGGCTGCTGCAGGCAGGCTGCACTGGTGCTGCTCCCCCCTCCCAGCAGAAAGATGTGGGAACCCAGAGCTGCTGCCTCCCCCCTCCCTCAGACCTGCTCGCTGCTAATTAAACCCCTCAGCATCTGCCGGCGTCTCCATGGCAGCAGCCCGAGCGCATTGGCTCAGCGCTGGCGGTACCGCCGGGCTGATTAATCCCCGCAGCGCGGGTGCTGCAGCTCCTGCTGCTGGAGATGGCAGCTGTGGGCGAGGGTGCGGGCACCCTGTGGGGCCCTGCCATAGCCACGGCCTGCCCAGAACCTGTCCACTCCCACCCTTCTCCCGGCGTGCATGGAAAGGGGTAAGCTATGGAGGTGCTGAGGGCAGTTGTTGGGTGAACGCTGCCTGAAGCCCCATCCCATCCCAAGCTCCTTTTCCCTCCCACGTTCTTGCAGGAGTACCCGCCCTGCAACATCACGGCCGATGACTCCTCTGAGGAAGGGCTGTGCTCCGGAGGGGCGAGTGGCAGGGGTGTGGTGGCAGGGAGGAGGCAGGATGACCCTACTCCCCACCCAATGCCAAGCAGCAGCATCCCACAGGAGGGATACTCACATGGCCCACTGCAGCTTCTCATTCTTGATGGAGCCGTACAGTGCCTGCAGAGAGAAGAGCAGGGTTTCAGCAGCAGAGTGGTGCTGGGTCAGGGTGTGTGAAGGGGGCATGACAGACCAACTCAGGGGCACTAGAGATTTACGCAACCCCAGGTCAGTTAGTTCTGGTCCAGCTCCATCATGGCTGGGACAGCTGGCTGACCTTGTTTCATGGCTACAGACACCTTCTGGGCACCACGGGACTTGTAATCCCACGGACACCCCAGGCACAGTGCTGAGGACAGACCTGTCTGTCTCCTCTTTCTTCACACTCTGCCTGCCTGTGATGGTGGCTCAGCACTAGCAGCATGATGGTGAGACACACCAAACATTTCCAAGTTCTTGGGAAAGCTGCTTCTCCCCACTCCAAGGTGTCCCAGGCTGGTCTTCAGGTAGCCTGGGGCTCAGGAGAGAAAACCTTCAGGCTGGACTTCAAAGCTGCATGCCTGTACACTGCTTGGTGGGACCTCAGCCTGCTTGGGGTCTCCAGCAGCTCTGTGCCACAACATGCCAGTGACAACCCTGCTATTGGTTGCCTGACCTGGGCTTGCAGAGATGGGGACCTGGCAGCACCCAGCGCTCTGCAGTGATGCAGTGCTCCCACAGGAGCACATTTAGGCTTTGGGAGGAGATGAGTGCAGTGCTGGTCCTGCACCTGCAGACACACCAGCATGCTGTCATTCCTGAGGCCCTCAGAGAACCTCGTAGCTGGTTGAGGCAGGATGAGTGTTTGCCTACTGCTGGGCTGCTGCTGCTTGGGGTGGCTGTGGCCTGTCCTTACTCTCTCCTTCCCCAACACCATCCGCAAGCACCCTGTCCTCCCTGGGGAACCAAACGCCACTGAGCTGAGCAAGGTAGGACCCACTGCCTACATCTCAGCACAAGAGCAAGCTCAGCCTGCCTCCACTAGGATGCTTCAGGACCTTGCTCCAAACATTTATCCTGTCCAAGCTGGACACAAGCCAGAAGTGCTCAGCATGCCTCTGCAACCAGTGGGGCTTCAGAGAAAGTTTCAACATAGTGCTCACAGAGGGCTTTGGAGCAAGATCTGGAAGGCATCAGCCTTGGAGGAAAATAAGCTAGTCTTGCACAGGCTGTTCAGGCAGCTGTCAACATCCGTAACTGGGCCAGAGATTGATGCTGGGAGATCTTGCTGGTGGCTGCAAAAGTACAACTGGAGGTGTGCAGGAGCCCGGGAAAACCAACCAGCAGACAGGCCCCAGCAGTGTCTGGGGAAGAGACATCCATCACTCCCTCAAGAGGTGCAGCAGCCACCACACAGTGGGGACTCATCTTCTCCTGCACTTCCCTGTTGGGAGACACTGGCATAGCACCAGCTTGCTTCTCAGAGGAGGAAAGGGATTGCCCCAGTCTATCAGCGGAAAGCATGGTTCAGTTGACACCTGGGAAAACAGGAGGCTCATGGACGGAGTACAGCCTCAGAGTCTGAAAACCCCAGCCCCATTTTGTGCAGCTCTGGCACTGGAGGGGCAGGATGCTGAGGTGTGAGCAGTGGGTACCCACTAGTCAGCTGGCCATGAGGCAGACAGAGGAGCACAGGCTGTGAGGAGACCTACAGAAGAGCCTGGGGGTTAAAAACCAATGCAAAGTCCTGCAGAACATAACCTGGGAGCAGAGCAGGGGCAGAAACAGGCATCTCGGAGCAATGTCGACAATAAGAAGTCACTACGGGAAACAGGGAAGGGATCTTACTGCTAATGATACAGTCAAAAGATGCTGGGAACTAATGGACACAAGAAGGAGACTGAAAAACCATCATGGAGAAGTGGGGACAGGAAACTAAAAAAGCTCCTCATAAAGAATGTGCAGAACAGGACATGTGACTTGCCTTCCACTTGGCTCAGTGGCCATACAGTTAGAGGGGTCAGCTCTGTGTCCCCAAGGGAGACACAAGCCAGCTGAGTGATGATTTTTGGAGGGCAGGGAGAGGTGCCACACTGGGGGGGGGCTGTGGCCCCCAGACCCTCAGCCCCATGCAGGGCTTTCGGGAGGATTGCTGCTAAATGCCAAGTGGACAAGCTGATACTCAGGGAGTAATTCTGCACGCCACAGTGCCAGAGAATAGTCCAGCAGAGCACTGTGCTACAAAAACCTGGTCTCTGGGACTGTCAATGAACACTTCAAAGGCTAAACTGCTTTAATGCTTCAAAAGGCTCCAGCTGGACAGCTACAAGCCCTGATAGCATCCCACAAACTTGTTATTGGGAAGAGCTGCCAAGTACCATCACCTCAGACAGACACAGGGATCAGGGGCTGCTCAACACTTCTGTTCAGTGGGGACAGTGACAGGCAAACGGGGACTGGGAAGATTGAGAGAGCAATGCAAAGCTTTACATCTATACTTGAATTCTGCCAAGACTCTTCTTGGCTAAATGCCACCCTCAGCTGACACCAGTCTCAGGAACAAAGCTGGTGGCCTCAGTCCAAGTCATATCTGAGAAGATGCACTCCAGCCACAAAGCCCATGCCACTCTTGTGGTGCTGTGGCCATACCACCACCCATCAGTCCACTAAACTCTGTGGTCTCTGATGCATGGACCATTTCTGCCGGGGAAGCATGGATGGTGCAGGCACCTCAGCAGAGACCAGAGGCATTGTTTTTATTGCTCAGCATAGCCTTCTCTGCAGGCTGTCTTTGCTCCGTGCATTCATTCCCTCTAGGCTGAAAGGACAGCTCCTCTGAACTTGCAAGCACTGCCCAAGAGAAAGCATGGTGCTGGCCCCATGGCACTGCAGCCAGCCCCAAGCATGGTTGGATTTTGTCACCGGCAGGTTATGAGCTCACTGCTGCAGCACGCTGGGCCAGCCAGCCAGCTCTGCCCCAGACATGCGCAACACTGAAGAGACCTAGGAATATACTGTCCCGGTGGGACTGCTAACTGAATCAACAACAGCTTTCTTTGGTGCTCTCCCTCACAAAAGTGGGCTGAGATTATGTCCCCAAGTCCCGCTCTGTCAAATGTCTCCAGGAAGGGTGGGGGGCTGCCCTGGGCAAGAGGCAAGTGGCTCTCATGCTCCATCCCAACCCCAGCACCAGCTCTGCTGGGGACAGCCTTATATGCAAGCACAGCAGGAAGAAGACATCCCCCTTCAGATCCTCAGCTCAGAGGCCTGGACGCAGCTTTGGCACAGACAGGACTGTACCATGACACAGAAGCCCAGCATTCAAGTAACAGGGTGGGAATTCAGGCATCCAAAGAGGGTTTTAACCCCTTCTGGGTTGCCTCTTTTATGAATCATAACTCTTATGGACACATCTCCTTTCTAGTCTGCTAGTTCCTCTTTTAAGCAGCACAGTATCCAGCTCTCAGTGCTGTGAGATGCTCTATGCAGGTCAAGGCTCCCTTTCATCTTGGTGGCCCAGTGACCAGCCATGGCTGCACAACATTCTGCAAGAGAGATTTCACACTTCCCTGCAGTCATTCTTCCTCTCTGTGTGCCTTGCAGCAGTTCAATGACAGCATCATTGCTGGCTTTCCCCAACTTTTCCTTAGCAAAAAAATTTTTTCTATACCCAGCCACAAAGTTCTGTCAGGCCGCCTAGGCATCCAGACCCTGCAGTTGCATGGGTAGGAACATCACGGTCAGACTGGGGCTACGTCATCTGGAACTATGCCTTGTCAGGTCCCTAATTCACCTTGGCAGCTGCCCCTGCACCTCCGCTGCCTGCCCAGCACACACAACCCATGCTCAAGAACAACTCATCACCTGGCACGTACCAACCCTGCTGCGCACACCCCGTGTTCCCCCCGTCTCCTCCACTGCAGAGAGGCTCCTGTGTGCACACAATGCCGAGTGACTTGGGGACAGACTTTTTCCCCCGTAGGATGGGCTGCCACAGGGACAGTGTCCTGTGCATCACCTTCCACCCTGCTGCAAACAGCAATAGCAGGCAGCAAGGGATGGCTACCCAACCCTACCCCATGCTTTTGACTCAGCATCATGAGATGCATCAACCTCTTAAAACATTCCTTGCCCAGCCAACTACCACCCCCAGGACAGCAGATCCCTCTATCCCTCCCAGCACAGCCCCACGGCGCGGGAAGCAGCAACCAAGTGAATCCCTTCCAACTGCATGTTCCCATCCGAGTGCGTCACAACTTAATGCTGCCCCCAGACCGTACTGCGCTATGACAGCCTCGCTGCTTGCCACAGCCCTGATGTCCTCAGTGAGCTGGTTTTCACCACGAGGGCATCCCAGGAGGCTCTGAAGTATCCCTGCCTGCTTTGTCCCAGCCTGCTTGCAACGCAGGGGTCAGTGAGGACTCTTGCTCCTACACCAGAGGCTGGCAGCTGACCGAGGTAGGACACGCCTAGACAGCCTGTTTGCTTCTCACCACCTAGAACCGATGCACACCAGTGTAACACCTCCAAAACAGATGCCGGTTCACAGAGAGTAAGCTCTTGCCAGTAAAAGCCCTTTTTTGTCCAGGCAGCCACTCCTTCCTCTCTAGCTCTGCTCGGCTGGGAGCCGGGGCTGCGGCACTGCCACTCCGCGCTCCTTTGCGGCTCTCCCCACTATCCCAGCCGGGTGCTAGTGTTCCCTGGCCGCGCTGGCACGGCTCAGTGCAGCCCTTGGCGGGGAGCCCACAGAGCTTGTCACTTATGCTAAGCTGGAGGGCTGGTCCCAGCGGTACGGCTCTGTCCTGGATTCTTCTCGCAGTGATGTTTTCGAGCAAGCACTGCTGTCAAGCCATCATAAGCGGCGCAATGTCACCCAGGTCTTGTCTTGCTACCGCTTACCCCGCGCTCGGAGAGGAGGATGGCAGGGTGACGATGGGGACCCTCGGGTTGGGGGGGATGCTGATGGGGACACGGCTCAGCAGAAAGCAGCCACGGAAGGCAGATGGGACTGCCCGCTCGCTAAATCATGCCAGGGCTGAGGCTCTTGCAGCGGGCGGCCCGAGGGCTGTCCGGGCGTTTCTGTTTGTCCGCCCGCCCGCCCGCGTACCCGCTGGGTCGCAGGGCGCTGCGCATAGCCCCGCGGCGCCCCTCGCTCCCCCGGCCCGTCGCTTACCGGCTTCTTCTTACGGCGGCTCTGGAGGCGGCTGACCACCAGGTCGGTGTAGAGCACCGGCTTGAGGGTGCGGGAGCGCTGGGGCCAGCCGTAGCAGAAGGTCTCCACGCCGCGGTAGTTGCGCCCGTAGCGCACCGAGCACATGGAGCGGGACCGCATGCGCCCCGCGCTGCTGTTGATGCTGTTGACACCGATCATCCTGCCGTCGGTGGAGGGGGCAGGCGGAGAGGGGGCGGCGGGGTGCCCGGCGGCCCTGCCCGGCCCTGCTTGCCGCGGCCCGCTCCGCCGCCGCCTGTTGAAGCCGGGCCGGGCCGGGCAGGGCTCGGCGGCTGCTGCCCGACAGAGGCGGGGCCCCGCCCCGCCCCGCCCGCCGCAGCCAATGGCGACCTGCGGCGCCCGGCCGAGCCGAGCCGAGCGGGGCCGAGCCGAACGGTGGAGCCGGGCCGAACGGTGGAACTGGGCCGGCGGGAGTCAGCGGACAGCAGCCTGCGTGGCGGGACACCTATCCCGGCGTTGATGCCACGCGAGTTGCCGGAGCTGCCCCCGGTGCACCCGCTGGCCGTCCCTGCCTCTCTTCTGCCCCAGCGGGGAGAGCAGGAGCGGGTGGCTGGACCCTCCTGAGCTCATGGGGCTAGGGAGCAGCGGTGGGGCCATCTCCTGGGCTCCAGCGGCACCTCCACTCTGTGCCAGCTGGGCAGGCTAAGGAGCTGCTGCTGCAACCCGGCTCCCACCGGGGACCTCCAAAGAGCTGAGATGGCAGAAGATGAGCCCGGTTGAGATGTTGCTTAGACCTTCCATCTTCAGTGTCCACCCCACATTTAATCCTCTTGCTCATCCCTTCGAGGTCAGGCCAGAAAAATCAGTGGCTGGAGCCACCCAGCTGGTTAAGGGCAGAACACAGGTGCCCCAGGCAGCTATTCCCATGAAGAAGCAAAGGGCCTGGGCACCCTTGCAGAAGGCATTAGGATCGATGCGTAATTTAGTTAGGCTTGACTGAGTAGGAGATGCAGCTGGTGGAGAAGGGGAAATTTTCCACTCCATCCTAACTCTGTTTGGTATAGGGGAAAACTTATAGGGAGTGTGCATGATTGCCTGGCACATCGGGAGTGCTGGACTGCCCCCGAAGCCGGGGAGAGCCACAGGAGCCAGGCACAGGGCAGTGTATCACTCACTCTCTGGGGTAACAGGAAAAAAAAAAAAAAAGCCCGAGAGATTAGACTGAGCGAGCGTTCCTGTGATTATAGCTCAGAGGTGGGAGCTGGGGCTTTCTTCCCACATTGTTAATCACTTACCCAGCACTCTGAGCGTCAGAGCCCTGCCGTTGTGCCTCCAAGCTGAAAGGTGGGGGCCCATCCTACCTTCCTCCCCCGGGGACCCGACTGCATTGTCAGGCTTAATTCATTAACATCTGTGAAGCGCTCTGGCCTCTTGGGCTGGAAGGCAGCACAGATTTGGTTCACTCCTGCAATCCCTAAGCAGTGCTAGGGAGAAATGGGGTCTCATTTGGCCATATTGTGTTGCTGCCAAACAGTGAAGGACAAGGTTAATCTAGAACAGTAAGGAAGATGGGGGAGAGTTAAGGCTCCACAAAGCGATCAGTCATGTAAAGGCCAAATCTACATCTGAAAAATAACAGACAACCAGCAACAGTGAGTTAAATCTCACGTGGCAGGGCTAAAATCACATAGACCAGAGAAGTATAACATCTCAAGAGTTAACCAAAATACCACCAGCTCCAGGTTGTCCTGCTTCATTTCCTTCCTTGATGTGTGGGCAGCTGCCTTCATTTGGTCACAGGAGTTTGGGTCCAAGCCTGCAGACATGGGCATTCTCGGGCACTTATACAGGTTCTTATACCCTGGAATGGCACTTTGGGTGGGGAGGACACCCGACTCAGAAGGCTGGACAGCCCTGCCTGCAGAGCATGATTCTCCATGAGTGTTCAGAGACAGAGGAAAGAGTTTGCAGCATTACTGCCTTAGCTCCAGCAGCAGTGCTGTGCAGGGCACTTTAAGGCACTGCCAGTGAGGGGGACGTGGTGCTCAGCTATGAAAACACAAGCTTTCAAATGTTTTCATTTCTCCTGCATAAAGCTGGGATTGTTTACATGCATTATCTAGTAGCAGATAAAGTTCTCATCTGACTCAAGCTGCCACCCGCTCTCAAGCATCGTGCTGCATTTGTCTTGGGACTCCCTGCAGCCAAAGATGAGGGGAGAGCCCAGACTCCCTAAAGGTCTATTACTCCAGAGTCACAGGGGATGGTACCCCTGTGTCCCCTGCAGCCACCTAGGTCCTGCCCTGCTGTCCCCATTGCCTAGTGGTGAGTACTGTGGGTGAGGGCCACCTCCAGCCCTTCAGCTCTGAAGCTTGTGGGGTAGCAGCCTGTGCTATCTCCCCAGGCAGCCTTGGAAAAGCCCCCAGGAGCCTTCTTCTGTGCTGCTGGAGCTGCCCAAGACCTAGCCATGAGCTTTGGGAAGCTCCTGTGAAGCCTGCCAGCCCTTCTCCTCCCCTGTTGCCCTTAGGAAACGCGTGCGCTAAAATTAGCCAGCCAGCTGTGCAGCATGCCTCATGCTTGCTTCCTCAGTCCCCAGTCACGGCTCGACAGCCTGGTCTGCCAAGGAGGCAGCATCCTACCCGGGGTAACAGGGCTAGTGCAGGCTGACACAGGGAGGGTAGCAGGAGAGCTTTTCTCAATTTCTCTGCCCCTGAGCCTGTGCGCAGACCAAAGCACCAAGCAGCTGGAAGTAGTGGGCAGAAGGAAGAGGGTATCTTCTCCAGCTGAGCCTGGCAAAGATTGTGCAGGAAAGGTACAGCCCTTTCAGGCACCATTCCCTGCCAGCCCCCTCCGCAGCACAGGCTGACAGCACTTTTGCCGTCTCACCCACCCCAGGACCCCGCTCCCTCCTGTACAGGCAGAGGCTCCCCACAGCAGAGTGCTGTTTCAGGCAGGGAGCTGCAGCCTGCCCTGTGCATGGCTTCTCACACTGCCTCTCGCTCCCCTCCCCAGCACGGCTCCTGTACAGAGGCGGCTGAAAAGCAGCGGTGGGAAGCACCGCAGCTGCAGAGGGAACAGGCCATTTTTAGCAGAGCAGCTTCCCCGCTGCTGGGCTGCGGGCAGAGCTGTGCTGCAGCTCTGCAGCCTCCCCCCACTCTCTCACCCCCAGCAAAGGTCTTCTGGCCCCTCCCCAGATGAGAATGCCTTTAGTTCTGTGGCACTTCCTCACTGCCCTATTTCCCATTGGCTGGGATTTCACGGGATATCTTTATCTCATTTGTTTAAACTGCTGGTACTTTTTAGGGATGAAGTTTGACAGGTATGGGGCAGTGTCTGAAGTATGGGTATGCAACCATGGGGTGTCAGAAGCTGCAAAAGGGACACACCAAGGAGCCTGTGGAGATTGGATGCTCCAGTGCAGCAGCACTGGAGGACAGTGGTTCAGGGTCCTCATGCTATCCATTGTCCTACCCATTTTTTACTCACTTCTATTCCATTTTGGGTGCTTAAAGCCTTTTCTGGAGCAGGGTTTAAAATTAGAGGAGAATTTTTCCTGAGTAACTCCTCTTACTGGTGAAGCGTGGGCTGAGAGGGAGAACAACCCTATTGAAAGCTGCTGGTAACCCCTTAATAATGGGGTGAGTGACACAGCCAGTAATAGACCCACAGAGGATGAAAAGGGTGCTCAGCTTTTCATCCTCTGTTGCCTTTTTTCATCGACCATCTCCCCCCGTTGTGGCTCTGGCACCCTTTGGGAACCCATCTTCCACATCATGAGTATTTGCCAACTAGCTCTTCACAGACAGCAATGGTTTCTGCTCAGTAAATCCCATGGGAGCTAAGCTTATTCCCAGGACACAAGACAGGGAGGGAGACAGCAGCTCAAAAAACCTTCCCAAGAACAGGTGATGTCAGAAAAACACAGCAGTCCAAGGCTGGAGATGCTTGCTGAATACTATCCTCTCTGGACAAGCCCCGCTGGGAAGTGGGTCAGGCAGGGAGAAGGCAGGAACCCCCCCAGTCACACCAGTGTGGTGAGTCCCCACCTCTGGGGCTTTAAACAGCAGCCCACCCTCCCCATCATTATACCTTGCCTATGTCACCAGAAGCGTTCCTTCTGCCACTGGAGATGGCTCCAGTGCCAGGGCATGGCAATAGCTTTGGGCTCCAGTGATCCGGGGAACCAGGAAAGGTTGAGTGACATGGGATCAATGCCACAAAGCCACTGGCTGCGTCTGGGCAAATCAGTCCTAGTAAGCTGTTCCCACACATTCCCCCTTGCAAGGGGAAGGCACATTCCCCCCTTGCCCGGGATGCAGTTCACAGCAAGAGCACTGAGGGAATCAGGACCCCAGCTGAAGCTCTGGCATCCCCCTGGGGGAACAGGACAGCCAATGTTCCCCTCAGCAAGGCACGAGGAAAACTGCAGGCCAGGAGACCATCACAGTTCCAGCAAGAGGATGGATACATTCATTGCATCCCACACAGCCATCCATGTGATCCTGCCCAAAGCTCTCACTTTTGCTCCTGCTGTTTGGCTGGTCAGGGAGAGTGACCGAATTTACCTTGAGAAGCTCCTTGGGGAAGTCAGTGCCTCCATTGAGTCCCTCCAAGTTGCTAATGAAGTCAGCACAGGACATTCTCTTCCCAATGTTCTGGGGAAGCCAGGAGAAGAGAAATGCAGGGGTTATCTTCATGCCAGGGGCTGGTGCTGGCTGGAGCAGTTGCCACAGCCCAGGAACAGACCTCATCTCTGCAGCAGGATGAGGGGCCAGCCAGTTTCAAGGAGGCTGCTTGCAGGCATGGGGCAGCTGCAGGCTTTGCCTAGACTCTGGGAATTTTAAATAACCTCCTTAGTCTAAGCTGGGTGCTACCTGCTCCAAATGGCAGCTGTTTGTGGAGTCTCACTCCCACCTTCTCTCCCTGTCCACTTTTCCCTTCTGTTCTCATCCCACCCTCACAACTTCCAGCCCATCATGTCTCCTCCAAAGTACCACTCTCTCCTTGCCAGCCCCTCCTCTCATTCAGTTTTTCTTCTCTCTCCTCCCCAGACACATTAGGGGAGACTAGCCCTCACAGGCCCAGGGTCCCGTGCCTCCTGCTCACATGGCTTTGTCCTTGCAAGTCCTCACTCTTCCACCAGAACCTATGGTTCAGGGCAGTGAGGTCAGACAGTGCAGGGACAGACAGGGCTGATGGCAGTGGGAACTTACGTGTCCATGCAGATCTGTGTTTAGCAGCATCAGGGCACAGGTGAGGGTGTGGGCTCCATCTGCAGCAGAAGCACAAGACAGGAATTAGAGCCCCCAGCTCAGACTCACAGCTGGCACTCCATCTCCTTGTCATCTCAAGCAAGGCATGGGGGTTCTAAGCCCCCAGGACAGCCCCAAGCCTGCTCCTCCCAGCTGGGGCACACGAGGCACACAGGAGTCAGCGTGGTGCTGGCAGCACACAGGCAAGTAGGTAAAGAGGCCACTGAATTACAGCTGGTCCCAACCCTGAGCATACAAACTCCTTTCCAAGCCTGCAGCCCCTTCATCCAGGCAGCAGTGCTGCAGCTAACCCTGCAGAGCTCCCATCGTGGCAAGGTGCGACCACCACAGCCCTCTGCCTGCCAAGCAGCCTGAACCTCATCTACCCCAGAACCCTTCCACATCAGACCCAGCACATGAATGCACACGGGAGAAGCACGAAGATGTGAAGTGGTACAACGTAGGTACCTGTGCTGCCCCAAGTGCCAGGCACCCAAATTTTCTCACCTGGGTTCCCCAAGCCAAGGGTCTGAGAGTTGGGGTCTATTAGGTGAGGAGGGCCTGCTCTTGCCTCTTGTGCAAATCTGCTCATCGTCAGAATTAAGGATGGCTTGAGCCCTAATTAGGTATGAGCCAACTGGAGCAGGGTTGTGGGTTTTTTTAAAAAAGAAACCTAAAGCATCTGTCATTTGAAGAAAATGGCATCTCCATAATTGGGGCTGTCTCCTAAGACATCAGTCCAGGCTCTCAGCCTGCTCTCTGGTTTCAGTTTGAGCACCTTCCCCAAAGTGATGAACACATGGGTTCAACTGAAACACACACAGACATGCAGTTTCTTACCCTCTGAGGAGATGGCGCTGGGATTACACTCATAATAACGCTGGGAAAAATGAGCCAGCACTCGCTCTCGCTCTTGCGTCTCTCCCATCAAGGCTAGCTCCTTCAGAAAGGACCTGAAGAAGCATCAGCAGCATTGGTCACACGTGAAGCCCACCAGAAGGAGTCCCAACCCGCCCTGTGCAGGAGTGAAGCTGTGCTTTCTGGTTTGGAGAGCCCACAGTGTGCCGGATGAAACCCTGCTGGTGTACATCCCTCCCAGCCTGCTGGAGGACTCCCCTCTAAGCCCACAGCACCATATCCTGATGTCATACTGTAGAGACCTACAGACAGCTCCAGGAATTACACCAGGAAAGGAGACAGGGGTAACACCAGGAAGGTCCAAGCTCAAGGCCTGGAAAGCCAGTTCTAGGTGAACCCAACTGTCACTCAATGGTACTGACTATTGAATTTAGATGAGGGATGCCCTTTCTTGGTTGTGTAGCTGAGAGATCATTTTGGGAACCACCTTCCCCTATTTAAGAGGTAAGAGGATCTCTGTGATGCGAGCCATGGGGTCTGCCTGCTCCTGCAGATTGTGAATGCAGAGCTGCAGAAGGCACAGTCTGCTCGGGTGGCCACCACACACACACGCACACGTACATGCACTCAGCTCTGACCTGAGAGCCTGGTCCAGGCTCATCCCTGTGAAAACGAAGAACTTCAGATATTCCCCTGCCACCATCCTGCTAAACTCGTTGCTGGAATAGAAAATAGGGGAGCAAGAGTGGGATCAACCAGACTGTGGGGACAGACAAAGATACACAGGTTTGGAGCAGATTCTAGGAGACCGGGAGCTTCCCAGGGACATGAGAAGTGTGCTGAAGACAGACACCCCACATGAAACTCAGAGGAGTCACTGACAGAGCCAGTGGAAGTACTGGACATGTAAGAGAAATGGGAGAAGTTAGAGATGAAAGTGCCCACAAGAGATCAGATAGCTGTCTCCCTGCCCCAACATGAAGTAATGGTAGAAAGGTACCAAAATCTGTGTGTCTTTTAGGTTTTAAGACTTTTAGAGGGAAAACCTGGTACCAATGTACTAGTCACAGGGAGTGGGTTTTGTGATCTTGCCAGCTATTCCCAGCCAGCCCAGTGCCCCGCAGGAGCAGCAGCTGTGGGTACACCACAGGTGCAGGTGCACCACTGGCAGAACAGAACATTCCTGGTGAATATCCCCACACATACTTCTTCCCCAAGTGGCGGGCCACATCTGCCTTTTTAAAGCCATCCAGGTTGTAGAGCCTCTTGGCCAGGCGTTTGGCTGCCTCCAGGTCTGCCTTGTGCCCATTGGAGAGGGTGTCCGTGCTGCCCAGGGCCAGCTGCTCCACACTGTCCATCTCTGAGTCCGAGTCCGAAACCACCTGGTTCAGGGGATGGTCACTGCAATGGGAAGGGACAGTCCGTGTTAGCCTAACTACAGATCCTCTCCTTGTTCAGCTTCTCGGGAAATGCAGGTTCCTCACACTGCTTTGGAGACCACTGCTCACTGCTGGGACCCAGGATGGACAATACTGGTTAAAGACACTTCAGGGCTGAGTCTGGGAGCTAAGTGAATGTTTGGGGATGCAGTTGGAGGAAAGGTGGGGTGACAGGATGGCTCCAGTGACTGATGACAGGACCAAGGCACCAAAACTCATGTCCAAACTGGATGTGTAGACATAGGACAACTGCTTCAAAGTCCCTCACCCTGACCCTGTTAAAACTGCATATGTGGGTTCAGACTCTAACAAGCTCAGCCATAGTGGAGATTGTCAGCAGAAACATGTGCACATCACATGCTGTCCTACAGATCCACACTCATTTTTTAACCTGAACAAACTCCTCATGCTGGTCTCAAGTGCAGGTTCTACCCAAGACAAGACGAATATAATTCCTTTGCTTGCCTTTTTCCAGCCATCAATTTCAAAGCACTTCACAGAAGTGAAAACCAAGTCAGAGAGGGTGAAGACGAAGGAAAGTCCCCAGCCCCGGCCTCCCAGCTCGCAGTAGGGAGCGCTATCTCCTTCAGACTGCCCATCAGCTCTCAGCCCACCATGCCTTAAATGGCCACGTTAGGAGATGCTCTTGGCTTAGCCCCCGAAGCAGTCTGACTCAGCAGTGCAGAAGTTATCCCAAACAAAAAGCTGGTTGAATCAAATCAACAACAAACGTTAAACAAACTCTGACCTCGCCCAAATTTTCTGGCAACCCTCCCGATGTTCCAGTCTGATTTATTTTTAAAAGTCTCTAATTGACTTTTAAGAGGCCTGCTTTCCTGAGCCAATTACCCAGGCCTATCTCCTTGAGGCTCTGTTTCTTCCACCAAGGACAAGCCTCCTTGCTGCTCAGCACTGCCCATCCCAGGAGAGCCCTGTGCAGCACTGACAGGCTGCCCTGTGCCATGAGCACCTCTTGGGTGTCTTCCACTCTTCTGGTACCCCCAGCTGGTGTGCAGCAGAGGAAGCTGCTCTGCACTCAAACCTGTGGGGCCAGGCCTGTTGAAAATGGCTCTGACATCCCATAAGTCCCCAGGGAGATGCACTTTGCTTGAACTACTGCTGAGCTTGGCACTGCTGGGAAGGGATTGTGGTAAGGCCTGGATGGGTGGCCCAGGACAGATCCATGCCTATTTGGCTTCAGCCCTCCTCAGGAAGCCTGTCTATCACCTCATGCCACCCTGGTGGAAGCAGCCATGGAAGTGACCACAGGATCACTAAGAGTTCACCATCTCAAAGTCCATGTCCTCTGAGGAGCTGTGCTGGGCAGGAGGCTTTCAGCATCACTGTCCACATCCCCAGAACACCTTGTCCTGTGGACATCCCTCCCACCTGCCTAAAACCTCTCCTCCTCCCAAAATACAGTGGCCACATCCAAAGGTGCAGCTGGCATGTGCCCTGGTGCCCGCTGCCCTTCAGCTGTGGCTGCACTGGCTGGCAGGGCCAAAGACACACTGGGTAGCACCCGACAGCAGAACAGGCTGGGTGCTGGGCACACTCCTTTGGCCCCACTTTGGATCCTTGTGTGGCTGCACCTGCTGTGCCCTCAGCCAAGGACAGGGCTCACAAGCTTTTTGCTTCCCAGAGACAGAGGTGATGAATCCATTCCAGCGACTGGCACCTACCAGACATGGACTGTGGTGACCTAATTTTTTGCTTAAACTCTATCTGCTGTCACAGGGGCACAGGCACTGACCCCTTCCCAGCCCAGCAGCTCCAGGGCTGCTTTTCCAGCCACAGCCTGAGCTACAAAACTCAAAGCCACCCCTCCATCACTCCCTATGCTCTAACTGCACCTCCAGAGCAAGCAGCTGCTCAGTTACCCACCGGAATGCTTTTCATTCTTCTCAACCACCATCACTAAAAACTCTCAACAGCCTTCTGGACCTTACCTGTCCTGCCTGAGAGGTTGTCCCTCCTCACACAGCTGGTTCCTGCAATCTTTGGGGACAAACCTAGAGCTCTGAATCTTCCCCGTGACCTTTTTTTTCCCCAGTCTGTGGTCCTCAGCTTTCCTACCTAGTGATGAGCATTCAGGCACGGGGCAATTTACAAAACATTTCTTGTCCTTCAACATTGGTATCTCCCTGCAGTCTCCCAACATGTGGCTGCAATTCTTCCCTCATTTCTTGCAATGGGCATACAGGGATCACAGCATGAGACTCAAAGCAGCTCTATCAGTGGCATTCACTGCCCCCTCCCTCACCAAGTCCCCACAGTGACCTGAGCTTTTACATCAGCAAAGCATAACCTTTCTTTCAGGATGAGGCATTACCCAGCCATGCCATGAAATGGGTTTTCTACAGACAAGCCACTCATGCTGTTAAACATAGGCATTCAGTCTCGACAGGATGGAGGTGCCATGTTTGTGGCACCGGTTTGTCAACACTCAAAGCCCCAGCTGGCTTGGAGAGTGTGCAGCTTGAAGAGATAAAACCAAGAGCCCAATCCTCAATCAAATGAAGAACAGAGCAAAGAAATGTGTCCATGTCTGAGGCAACTGAGGTGGTGTTAATTTTTTTGCCAATGAGCTAATGTCTCAGGGTGGTTTGTTTTTTTTTAGTGTACTTTCTAAAGTGACATTTCAGCTTGGCTTGAAGAAACATTGAGATAATTTTTTTTTACATCAGATACATTTTCAACCTGAGAACTGGTCCACACTTAAGGAATAAGGATAAAATTTGGTATTGTGTGAGTATCCTCAGTGTGCCTGAAATGAGTCATCCCTGAGTGGACCCAGCACTAGCTCATCCCTCTCCCTGACTCGGATAGCTACTGCTGCCCCATGTCACTAAGAGCACAGGTCCCCCTGCCACCTCGGAGGTGTTCACTAGAGAGCCCAGGTCCCCACAGGGCCTGTGTCAGTGAAAGCAGCAAGGTGCTTCTGGGGGCGTCTGTGAGGAAGGCAGTAATTCAGGTTAGGGCTTGCTGAGGAACAGAGACTCTTCACTGACCACCCCAGCTCAGCACAAGGGCTGCATTGTGCTTGGGGCCACTGTACCACAGATAGTCTTCAAGAGACAGACACATCTCCAGGGCCCAAATGATCCTTCTTCTCCCTTCCTGGAGGCAAATCATCATCTCACAGCAATATTCCTCCTCTGGCCAACTGCCCAGAGCCCAGCAAGAGAGGCTGGAACACCTTCCCTGGCTGAAATGCAGCATGTCACTACAGGAGCCCTAACATCCTCTCCACCTTGCCACCACAAACCAGGTTCACTTGTCACCATGGTCTTTCCATGGCTACCAGAAACCAGAAGCAAATCTCCCCTGGATGTGGGGCAGCAAGAAGGCTCTAGTTCAGCAAAGTCTGCCCCAGAGCACTGACCTCCAGCTGCTGGCTGCCATCAGGGATGTATCTGCATAGTGGGACTTTCCCATGCTGCATCTGCATTGTGGGACCTTCCTTACACCACTGCCCTGCTCCCCAGGAGCAGGGAAGGAGAGACATCCCTGAAGACAGGCTGGCCTGCATGGACACTGGTTTCAGCTGGGATTGCTCAGCTGAGCTCCTGGGTTGTCCAGGTCCTGCCCAACTCATTTCCAGGTGAGATACCTGCTGTAGGGAACTCAAAGCCTCCAGCCACAAGCCAAGTATCACTTTCTCCCCACAGGAGGTTGTTTTGCATCCTGCACCATGAAAGGACAGGGGAAGGAGGCTGGTTTGAGTCTATGAGGGACGCGTGCACAGGGCAGAGCAGCACTCTGCCCTCAATTCCCAATGCCCCACACGCATGGCTAGATGCCTGGTGCCTCTGCCAAGCGAGCCTAGCCTGCCTAATATTGCTGCTAAGAATGTACCAGACCGGATCTTTGGCTGAGCTAAATAAACGCAGCTCCCTCCATTGGTCTCAGCGGAGTGACTTTGATTTATGACAGCCAAGATCTAGGCTGGTTCATTTCTTGCAGAATTGAAGTTAGGGCTGGGAGGACACTTCAAGGTGAGCCAGGCCAGCTTCCAATCACAGGCAGGGCTGGTCCTGCTTTCTGGCAGCTTTGGAGTCCAACCTGGTCCTCAAATAACCCAGTCACAGCAGCACCCATCAGCGTTACTGCTTCCAGACTCAGTTATGACTGAACTTTGGTCTGTTGTGCCCCTCCTCAGTCTCATTTCTCTGCAGACTTTCAGAGCCTACTCTGCAGCACCAGCCCTCTCTAGAGATGTCTACCTGTCCTCCATCATCCCATCCTACCAGTCTCTCTTCTTGGGGAAACAGTGCTCCTGCAGAGGACAGGGGTTGACTCTGCAATCCCACCAGACAATTTCTGAAGCCAGCTTGAAAATGTGCTTAGTCACCTGCTGGGTGGAGAGTTGTCTTCTCCTTTAAAGACAGAGAAGCCATGCGATCAGTGCAGAGAAATCTGTGTCTCTCAGACCCTTGGGCAAAGCCCAGCCTAAGGCCCCTGGGTCAGACCCAAGGCCTGGAATTAATGCCTGATATGAGGAGCTGCATCCCGCAGGGATGTGTCACTGTCCATGCCTCTGCAGGCAGCCCTGTCAGCCCTGGGACCCTGCATGCTGCCACCACTGTGCCATGGAGGACTGATGAATCCTGTGTTACAGCTCCTGCTGCCTTTCATGGCTCGACATGAAAATGCTTGGGGAACCCCACCAGGCTTGTGCCCCATTTCTTGCCATGCCAATGCCTATGGAGAGACGTCTTCATCCTACGCTCCTCTTGAGCCCCCACTGCACTCCATCCCTCCCTTTTCCTACCTCCATCCTTTCCTCACTGCCCTCCTTCCTCTGCTCAGCCCTCACCCCCAACCTCCCGTATCACACCGCAAATCCACCTCACGGGGCCTCAAACAGGGCACAGCCCTCAGGGCATCTTCTCACCAGTCTACACGGTGACAACTGGGCGCTCAGCCCATCTGACAGACCTGCGCTGGCCGCGGGAAGGGGAGGGGTACCGGCTCACCGACTGCTGCAGTAACAAAAAGGACCTTATAAAGAAAGGAACAGAGCGGAGCTCACTGGCAGGGCCGCGGCGCTCCAGCACAGCAGGCAGCCGCGGCCCGGCGGGGGAAGGAGGCTTGATTCCCGATACGTCCTCCGCCCGAGGCGGCTGCCAGCTCCGCGGGCTCCCCGGGCCGTCCGGGCCGCCGCAGCCGAGGGCCGAGATCTCCCTCTAGCGAGACTCCGGCCGTGTTGCCCTTGGCTGTCTGCCGGGAGGCTGGCAGCCCCCTTCCCGCCACTCCCTGCTGCTTCTCCTTTCCTGGACGTCTTTTCGTTCCGCTTCAGGCGATGGCCCTGATTTAGGTCCCAGCAAAGCCTGAGGAAGCGAGCAAGTCACACACGGCCCCCGGTGGCCCTCCGCAGGGAGCGGTACGGACGCGCCTGAGGCCCAGGCTGGCTCCGTAGGGAGCGGGTGGGCAAGATAAGCCGAGCAGCTGGATTGCTGGGGCCTTGCACCCCCAGGAGGATGCACCACTCCTCCCATTCACACTCCTGCGGGGCTGACTGATGCCCTACAACCCGCAGTGCCTGCCCGCGGGGCCAGCAACCCCGGGGCTGCTGCGTATTGGACTTCAGCAAGCAAAACAGTGCTTGGGGCACCCACTTGTACCCTGCAAAGCCTGGCAATTTGAACCCGCAATTGCAAAAGTCTGGCTGACACTGCAGGAGTGACCTCCCTACAGCCCCCAGGGCTGCCCTAGCTCCTGCCCCACCATGGGGGACCTGCACACCTTCACCTGAGGTGATAACCTGCTCAGAGAGCCTCTGCTCCATGCTGGGGGTGCCACCTTGCAGTGTCCTGTTGTGCAGTGGCAGGGAGTATGTCCCACACTAGGACCCTTGCTGCTGACAGTCACTGCTTCCACCCCTACAACCAAGGCCACCAGAGGAGGCAGAAGCATCCCAGCGCCCAGTGAGGCCTTGCTGGGCCTGCACTTAGACACATTCCACATGTGCAAGGTCAAGATAAAAACAGGGTCTTGGGCTATCAAGTGCTGAGGGACACCAGGGCCTTGATGTGAGCCACAAGGCTGCATGAACCAAGGCCACCAGCCACAGGGTACACCACATCTCCTTGGCAATGCATGGGACATTAACAGCTTGCCATCCCTGCCACTGAGAGATGGGAAGTCACAGCCTGTAGGGTCATTCCTAGCCCAGACCCAACCATTGCAACAGTTTTTTTGGGGACACAAGGTGGGGGTGGCCACATGGCAGCACACCAGGCCTAGACCTGCTAGCGTTCACCACCAGTCACACCTCCCACCCAAGGCCTGCAGCCTGAGGTCACCTCTGCTAACCCTGAGATTGCCAGCCAGCATAAAGCACAGTCTCCACTGCAGAGTTCCCCTGACTGGGGTCCCTAGTCCATCCAAAATGGTGGCAGTTGGTCACTGTGGGCAGTGGCAAATGCCCGCCCCATTCTGGTCCTACTGGCAGGGGTGATGTTGCATTACAATGGGTGCAGAGGTTCCTTAGCTCCTATCCCCAACAATTTCCATTAAATACTCTTTGGTGGGAGCATCCCAAGGATACTCACCACTCAAGCAGGTCAGACTTGCCAAGCACCAAAAGCTGCTGGTTCCAGCTCATGGGAACCTTTGAGCACCAGTCCAACCACTTCTTCCTCTCAGACCAGCACTGCTCTGAAACCCATGGAGCACAGAACATACTGGCAGTGCCAAGGATGCTGTGGCATTGGAAAGCTTCAGCTTCTCCACTGACTATAAACCAGCCAGGAACAGCCCCTGTTAAATCTCCTCATTGCTATCCCTGATGCCAGCTGTGTGTCTGTACCCTCACACCTCCCTGTGCCCCCACAGCAGTGTTCCTGTGGTACGATGGCACCCTGAGTCAAACACCATCCTCTCGATTCTTCCAGGGTGCTGTTTTGGTACCTTGCCTCAGCAGAGGAATAGGAAGCAAATTCTTCCTGCAGAGAGCACTGATCATGGCTGGATACTGCCACCCTTCGCTGCCTTGTGCCTCCCAGACATCACCTATTTTATTGCACAAACCCTGTGTGGCTTCTGTGCCATCATGCCCTTGGCTTCAGTGTCCCAAAGCAATGAAGGGCCTAACCTGGCACCTCTCTGCCCCAAAATATCCTTGGAGTGATCCAGGGACCACAGAGCAGATGCAATACATCACTCTCCTCTCTTGACTGCAGACACTGGAGAGGATGCAGAGCTCAGATCCCCCCACCTGGTCACAAGGATGATGTAGATTGCAATCAGAAGCAACACAAGTTTGGTCTGGAAAAGATCAAACTCTAGAAAATGGATGAAGTATTCAGGAGGCTCCAGCACTGCACAGGAGATCACTGGACAGAGAGACCTTGCAAGGAAGCAGTGCCAACAGGAAAGGCAGTGCTGGTATGACTGAGACACCAAGTCCTCTAAGACCTGCCAGCTCTGCAGTTGAGCCACTGGACCAGACCTGACATCCAGACCAAACCTGACCACACTCCAGATGAACATATCCTGGAAAAATAAAAAGACATGGCCTGCCAACTTGACACATCACAAGTACCTCAGCCCAAGATCTTGCCGGCACGGGAGGAGTGCAAGAAGATAGTCTTTCAGACTGGACATGGTTTCTATTAGGGACAGAATGGAAGTGGTGGGGCTCAGCTCCCCCAGCCCACTCCAGCAGAGATCTCCCCAGGCATAGAGTAGCCATCCTGAGCCTGGGTGCAGGCAAGCTTGAACCAGTGTACAGGGTGCCTCTGGTAAGCCATGCTCACCTCTGCCCTTCATCTCCCAACATTCACAAGGCTGAGGAGGTTCAGGACACCATGACAACAGGTACAAGACCATGGGACTCTTGCCCTCAAGAAACAGGAGGCTGTTATGTGGATGGTGAGGGACACAGAAGCATCAGGAAGTCTTGGCCTCCAGGAAGGAAAAGCTGTTGAATTTCTACTGGTACTTGAGTTTTGACTGGCATGTCCCCACAGCTACTGTGGATGCTGGACTGTTTTGCAATGGGAGCCACCATAGGATTGAAGTTCTGGGATTTGCTGCTTGCTAGGCTAGAGGAAACCTCAGCCCTCCAGCACCAACAAAGCTAGCAAAGATGAAAAAGGCGATGTGTTCCCATCAACATGCCTATCACACCACCATCATGATCACTGGCCTGATTGGCTACTTCACAGAAAATCCAGCACACCCAGTCCTGACCCTTCTCCTCTTCCCCAGCAACACAGGTTAGGCTCTGCCTGCAAAACATGCCACTCAGGGTTAGACTCCACACCAAGCCTTGGTGGTCCATCTGGACAGCAAGCAACTTTGGTCACTCACCTCATGTTGGAGGCCAAAGGAGTACCAAAGCTGTCCTCTGAGTGGCAGGGGCTGTGCCGACCACCCTTCCTCCGTCTCCCGTGCTCCTCCCTCTCTGTCCAGGGGGCATCTGTGGCTGAACTGGTCCCAGAGTCTGGCTCCAAGTGAGCCAGAGGAGCAAAATTCTCCTTGATCAGCTTGGCACTGTCTTGGATCTGTCCCTGTATTTCTGGGGTGAGGGTTGGGAGGTCAAAAGTAAAAACAGTCCCATGGGTGCGGGCTGGGGAGGAGAGGATGTCAATGGAGTCCAGGCTGGTGTAAGATGTGCCTTTGGCTCGATGGGACTCCATAATGCTCTCAAAATGCTTGCTGAAAGAGTCCATGCCATCCTTGGAGAGGCTGTGCCCTAGGAGGAAGGGCACTGGAGACTTGAGCATACCCTGTGTGTTTCGGTCCATGGTCCTAGAGAGAAAGAAAGTGAGAAGAACTGGTCACTGAGGATCAAGGGTTCAAAGCCTTGAAACAAAATCCCACACACTGCTCCAGAAAGAAACTGGGGAGGGCAGAAATCTCATTTGAACATCTCTAGGCATCTAAGAAAACACCTTGCCTGCCCAGGACAGCATGGCAAGAGGGATTGGGCTGGCCTCCCTCCAGACATATGCTTCTCCTTTAATGCAACACAGATTTTTATTCCTTTAGTGGCTCATCTTCATAAGAAGCTTAGGAGATAGCTACTGCTTCCAGTCACTCGACTTGAGCTTAGATCCAATAAAGGGCTCAAGTATCAAAGCAGGACATGGTTCAGCTCCATTTCCAAACAAATCTAGAACTGGCTGAATTTTCCACGAGCCTTCAGAGCTTCCAGCACTCAGACAGCTCCTCCTGAAGCTGCTCAGGACAGTGCAACACCTTCCTCCATGAACACAGCACCATGTTTGCTGAGCAATGTGCTTAGAGCATGACCAACATCCACAGGCAAGGTCTGATGGATGGTCCCCGGAGATGTATGGGATCTGACACAAAGAAGTGCTGAATCCCAGGAAACATCTGAGACCTAGCGCATGGAGATGTTGAACACCAAGTTTCCCCAGGCAGGACAGAGGGAGCCTCACACCCAGCTCTGGGCTCAGGGACCTGAATTGGCCCATGTCACAGATGCCAGGCTTGGTTTTGGCTTATCTTCTTGTCAGGGATCAGCCCTGCAGTAAGGCTCAGCCCATCCTGAATGCAGGTCTGGGTCCCAGTCCATGGGAATTTCTAAACCCTGAAGCCCTAATTGTTTTGTCCTGTGCATGAGGTAAAGCACAGCCTGCCCATCCATCTAAGCATGTGGCAATGGGGACACTCCAACCCAGGAAACATCAACTCTTTATCTGCACAAGCATGAACACAGCCCTAAAAGCCCACTTTCTGCATAGGCTGCTATCATTTTATTAAAGCAGCAGAAAAACACTTGTTATGCCACTCTCTCATGTGATTAAAGGAGAGGAACGGCTCCAGCTTGTCATAACATTTGTTATGAACAAACAGCTTTCTACAGAGGGCTCAGAAGATGCGTTGCTGCTACAAGCGCCAAATGATTTTCATTCATTAGCCTTCACATACTGCTCAAAAATCTCATCCTGATTACTTCATCGGGCCAAGTGCTGGCAGCTCAACTCCACCCAGGGGCCGGCTGGCTTCACGGGGAGCACAGCACAGCCAGGCAGAGGTAAGCAGGGCAGAGTGGGGGGCAACTCTCACCCATGCACCAGCATTTCCCTGGTTGTGCAGCACCGCTCACTGCTCTTATCGCTGGCACAGGAGCATCAGAAGCAGACACCTCTTGGGGTGGCTTTCTAGCGAGGATAAGGCAGAAAATACCTCCTTAGTATCTGCAGATGAGCTTTACAGACAGGAATGTGCATTGACTGTCCTTACCACCCAGCTTCATGCTGCTAAACCAAGCTAACACAGCTGACTTCATTTTGCACCTCAAATCCATAACAAGGGCAATGGGTCATGCGAGGAAGGTCAGTGCCTGCAGACAGAAGGGACTTTGTTCCCCTGGGAGGGAGTTTGGATCACTTTTGTGATCAAGTGTATTAACACCAAAGCACAGAAAAAACACAGCTGGTTTTGTCCACACCACCTGAGCTCTGGAAGCAATTTCTCCAAGGCGAAATACCAAGTGTGAAGTCATTCAGCTCCAGAAGGATTTAGTCGCAGCAGCACAGGCTCAATGCTGTCTGCACACACCACTCCTGCTTGGACCTAGATGCTTCATCAGCCCCTACTGCACTGCCCAGACCCCCTACCTCCTGCACAATGCTCCAGTCCCCCAGGAAGGGTCACCACCTGGCACCAAGCCAGACTAATGCAGCTGGGAGGAGCAGGGGATGGGAGACACAGAGGCTACCATCAAGCATCTGCTCCAGGGGGACAGGCAGCAGGAAAGCAAATAGGCTTCCAGCTTTGAGCTGTGTTGGGAGAGGCAGTGTGGTCCTTGCTTAGGAGAGGGCCAAGCAAGTATGGAGGGAAATGGATTCCAGGAGCTGACAGCCATGCTGCATTGCACGTCAGAGAGAGAGTCGGCAGTACCTCAGGCAAAGGTCTGCCCAAGGGGACTGTGGGGGTCTGAGCAACTGGGCTTCAGAAGCTGCATCTAATAGTTGATGGAAAGGAAGTGTCTTGCCCTGTTGTCCCCACCTGGTGCTGCAGAGCTGTGCCATCCCTAGCTAGGGTGAGAAGAGGGGAAAATCACTCTTCTCTGGCTCTCAATGGTTTTCTCTCTCTGCCAAATGCTCCTGTGACCCTCTAGATCCCTGACTGGCCCAGCCATGCCCCACTTCTCCTGTCTGCACAGGCATGGTAGGCATGCTGTGTGGGGATCCTAGCCCAGCTCAAAGAAGGTGAGTCTGTACAGCATCACCCAGCAGGTCCACACTTTTTTCCTCTCTGAACAAAGCTCCTGTACAGACCAGGCCCAGAAACTACTTGCACTGCCCCCAGGCTCCTTTGCGCATCTCAAGCCTGGCAGCTGCCTGCTCTTAGGTCTCTGTGTCCTAACTCCAACCCATGCTCAGCCACAGGTACTGACCATTGGTGCTGCAGTCCCCCCCAGCTGCTCACAGTCCCCTGCCACATCCACACCATCACACAGGGGTCAGGCTGCTCCCAGTTGTCTCCTAGAGCAGCAGGCACCTAACCTGTCTCTTTGGCAGGTGTCTGCTGGCATCACCCCAAGCATCCCCTCTCCAGCCTGAGTCTGCAGAATATGGGAGCATCAACCTAAGCTGTGGCTCTGTGGCCACGTTGGGTTCTGGGACAGAGGCTCAGTTTCAGCACAACCCATCAGAGCTTGTGGCTACTGAGGCAGGTTAAGCACATATTTAAGCATTTGATGAAATTAAGGCCATAACCATTTTTTAAATCCCCAACAAGACTTGCCCTGAAGCTATTTTCTCACACAAAGGCTCTGAAAAGACTCCCCAGGTAGCAGATCCAAGAGCTTTGCTGGGCAAGGCTGCTCTGCTTGCAGGGAGAAAAGGCATCTCTCCTTCCTGCCAGCCACCCGCACTCTCAGGGGAGTGGAGCACCCCCAGCAAAGCCTCTTCTCTCTTATCAGTCTGAGGCACGCGGGTTGCTGGCCAAGATGGGCCCTGCCTCCAGCTTAGCTAGCACATCTGCCAATGCTCAGGGAGGAAGGGAATTGAGCCTCCTCTTGCCGACAGGTCTCAGCTCGCCTGGACTAATGGGAATAAAGACAGTAAGGGCTTAGACTAGTCATTAGAGTCAGTAGATCTGGCTCTAAATATATTCAGGGAGAGGATTTGCTGGAAGAAGACACCATTTCTTCCATCATTTTCTGTGTCTTCTTTGATTAGGTGTTGGATTTTTTTTAGCTATTAGCACACTCTCTTATTTTGGGAGAGTAAATCACCAAAGAAGATGCCCTTTGTGATAACATGGGGGAAAATAAGATAGTACCAAGCCAAAATCCACCTTGCAGAGGGTGCTAAACCCTTAAGGCTATATTTTCAAAGGGATTTACATGTCTAAATGCTGCAAATCAGCTTCCAAAGATGCCTCAGTAATTTTGTAGGACTGGTCCTTCCCAGCCACCACAACAGGCCTGGGGTACAGCAGCTTCTGCAGAAGCAGAAAGATGCTGGCTCTGAGGAGCCCAGGGGGCTTTTTACTCACCCCAGAATCACCCCTTCTGTGAGCAGGCAAAGCAGAAATCTTTAAGTGGAAAACATCAGTACTGGTGACTGGTAAACAGGGAGGAGGACTGCAGCTGCACAGCTCAGAAACAGTGCGTAAGCAAAAAGCCAGGGCTTTGTTGCAGAGACTAAACAAGCTTATGGTTTGAGGCTCAGGATTTTCAAGATGCTGCCTGCAGGGTCTCCACCTACCTGGGGAATATTCAGGGGTCTGTCAAGCAAAAAAATGCACTGACCTACAAATAAGCCACGTAAAGTGAGCATGAGACCCCTATATACACATTGGCAACTATACTGGGAGAATTGTCTTTAGAGGCAACAATGCATTTAGGAACACATCCAAGCTTTCAGCATCGATTGGGGAGCTACAGTCAGGTGTCTCAGAGGGCAAAAAGCAGGAGCAGGCTTATAGCTCATAGGACTTGTAGTGACCTAGTACATATTTGGAAATAAAATATCACTATGCAAGTTAATTGTTACAGGATCTTGAAGATCTTGCTTGCAGTGATAATAATTTTACACCCTACTCAAAACTTCCACCCCTATTTGTTTGGAAAAAAAAATAATATTTTTAAATGTCATATTTTCATCTCTTCTCTAAAATCCAAAAATTTTGAGGACAGGGCAAGCAGCAGGGATGGATGTATCCATCCTGTTCACTAGAGATGTATGTGTTGGACAAACTGGCAGGAGGCCAGCTCCCCCTTCTTCTACTTAAATTCTCCCTGTCTGTTTTTTGCACAGCTAGGTGAGTGCATGCTGCCATGCAGCATCTCAGGCATCACCTTGGCTTTGCACTTCCCAGGTGAGACCTCTCCCCACTCCTGAGGAACACTTGCTGCTGATGTTGTCCCCTCATCTCACCCAAGACTCTTTGCCAATATATGTCAGATGTCCTTGAGTGCTGCTGCCTGCACAGGCATCTGCCAGTTCCTGACAGGGCCTTTCACCTCCAGGCAGCTGTTCCACAAAGTGCTCTGAAGCTCCTTCCCACCTTGATTCCTCCTGGGACAGGCAGATGATGCCTGTCACTTCTATGGTCAAACCACCACTGCAGAGGATACTTCACAAGCAGAATCTTGTGCTGCCAGGCCAAAATGCTATCTCCCATAGGTCCTAATTGCCAGTGCCCAACACAGGGCAGATGGCAGCTCTGATGGCATTAACTATTCATGGGTGGGCAATGGTAACCTTGGTGTCACCCATGACAACAACCCCCCAGCACAGGGTGTCTTGCCACACATGTGAAAAATGACACAAATACAACAAAAGGTTTTCTCCAGCCCAACACATCCTTGCTCTTTCCCAAACACAGCAAATACCTACCAAGGCCAAGCAAAAGGGAGTGCTGCCAAAGCAGGGCTGCCTGTGGAGGGGAGGGTGTCCCGGCAGCATGTGCCAGCACACAGCAGCTCCAGGACACGGCCCGGGCTCAGGTGCCCTGACACTGTTACCCCAATCCCCAGCTACACCAAGACAGGACTTAATTAACCTGATGCTGGAAAGCCTCAGCTCAGCTGGGCAACATGAGCTGCAGGGCATTCACTTCAGGGGAGCAAAGTCCATGGCACAGTACCTGGGGCTGGCTCACCTGTGCTGCACTACTTTTTTCACAGGGGTCCCCTCCCAGACTCAGTCCCAGTCCCAGTCCACAGGGCAATCCAGGACTCCACCTGAACCCCATGCACAGCTCACATGGAGTTACTAGGATTTTTAGCTCAGACACCCTTTTGACAGAGCCCATTTTGCCATGCAGGTGACAATAAGGAAGATGAGAGTATCTTTTTGCCCTCACGCACAGAGCCTCACCTTTCCCTGTTCTCCTTCCTCGTTGCCTCAAACACCTCATTGTCCTCAACTGCGTCCCCATCCCGCAGCCCATCCTTTGAGAAGCTGGTGCCCAGGGCTGGGAGCTCCTCCGGCGTGCTGTTCCTCCTGCCCGGTGTGCCCCCAAAGCTTGGGTTGCTCTCACTGTCCTTCTGGCTCTCAATCGCTGAATCCACTTCCTCCTTCTCAGCCAGGATATCATCAATGTTGGTTTCACGATAGCACCTCAGTGGCACAGTGTCCAGGTCTGTCTCAGAGTACTTCAGCGTCCTCCTTATTATCCCAGTCTTGCAGGAGCTGGGCTTGTGGCTGACCGGAGGACACATCTCTATTTCTACCTCTACATGGCTCAGGCTGTGATCGGGCACCAACCCCAGTGGCTCGGCGGGCAGTGGGTGGACAAGCTTCTGGGGAGGCTCAGCTGGGGGAGCGGAGTCGGGGGTAAAGGACCCTGCAAGAGAGTCCCAAGCATTCAGAACCATGGGGAGTTGCACCAGAGACCTGCTCCTGCAACATCACACACACCCCAAGAGCAGGGTGACACATGTGAGGGGCACCGAGAAACAGAGATGGGGAGTCTTAAGAAAAAAGGGTGGAAGAGGCAAAGAGAGGGTACTGTCAGTGCTAGTGCACCCACAGCCAGCCCTGAGCCCCATTTGAACTCTGAAACCCTTCTGCAGAGGCAGCCAGGGGCTGCCAGGGTTCAGAGCTCTGCATCACCCTCTTTGCATAACACGTTGCATAGCCACAGCGGACTCTGCAAGGAGGTTAGTCCATGCAAGATCTGGACCCAGGAGGGCACAGACTGGACAGTCTTGGAAGGATCTTGACTGTCCAGTGGGCATTGACAAGTCCCAAAAGATGGGCAGCCCCAGAGAAGTCCCAGCAGCAATTCAGACTTGCAAAAGAGAGGCTGGTCTAGCCAGGGGCATCCCCGCCAAGTCCTTACCTGTATTTGGGGTGTCCAAGGAGCCATAGAAAAATTCCCACTTGGCCCTGGCAATGCGTTGGGCATGGGCCGAGCTCTGACGAGGATATAGCCAGGCACTGCCCTGCAAAGGAAAGAGTGGTGAGTGGGCAACGGACCCCAGGACAGAGCCCACCCCTGGCGTAGGATACCCCAACACCTACCTGAGGTTGGGGCTCTGGCTTCAGGGGGCTCCTGGTGAAGGTGGGGAACTCCTCCTGCAGCCCGTTGGCAAGGGAGCGGCAGAGGCACTCAGCATCACGAGCACAGGGCTCCTGCCCGCAGGGACGTGCTCCCCCTGGGGTCCTGCCCCCAGCCAGAAGTGGATCAGATGCAGATGCCTCCAGTTTCAGAGTGTGAAGGAGTCGCTCCTGTTGCAGAGGCAGGGGCTGATGGGACCCCACGTCCCCCCCAAGCTCCAGGCTGCGGCTGAGGCTGCGGGGCCCATTCTCCTGGCAGGGCTGGGAGGGTGGCAGACTACCCAGCGTCCGGACACTGGCCTTCTCAATGAAGCGGAAGGTGACAACAGAGCTGTGGCCCTCGGGGGCTGCCGCCACCAGCGGGTTGCGGCTGCCGAGGGAGGAGAAGGCCAGACCAGGCTGTCCCCGCCGTGGGGTGCAAGGGGCTGTCAGGTGCCCCGCACCTGGGCAGCTGCCATTGCCAAAGGTGGCTGCCTCCACGGGCTTGCGGGCCAAGGAGCCAGTGCTGTTGTGGAGGCCGGGGGGGCATCGGCGGTTGTCAAGGGCCAGGCCCTTGCGCAGCAGGTGGAGGCGGCCAGCGTTGAGGTTGGGGGTGAGGCAGCGCGGGGGGCTGTGCCTCCCAGTTTCAGGGCTCCCCCCAGCCAGCCAGGGCCTCCGGTCCACCCCACGGGCAAATGGTGGGGTTGAGGCAGCACAGCCCTCCTCGGGGTAGAAGCGGACGGGTCCTTCTGCCTGGGCCATCCCACTGGAGGAGGGCACAGAGGCGTCAGATCGAGAGCCCAGCAGGGTGGCACGGAGATGGCGAGGTGGGTTCCCAGCACCCCTGAGATGATGGCTGGGCCAAGGGGCAACGCATCCTCAGGCAGCCCTGAAAGAAGGGCGAGGAGAGCTGGTTAGGGGAGAGAGGACACAAGAAGGAGTCTGGGACCATGGAGAGGACAGGTAAAATGGGCACTGACGTCAAGGCAGGAAAAACAGATGCTCCAGGTGAGACATCCCCCTTCAAATCTCCTGCTGCAAGAAGTAGGTGAAGTTCATTGTGGGCATCACACCAGTACCACCATGGGGACTCTGGCAGCCCTTTTGCCCCATCTCCAGGCAACCAGAGTGTTCGTTTTCTTCCCAGGGTTCCAGGATGTTCAGGCATTTCCCCCACAGACCAGCACCCCAGATGCAGTGAAGAGAGAGGACTGTGCACTTTTAAATGGGTTTCATTCCTCCTGCTTTAGGCTGAATATATTTACTACACAAAGGCTACTAAAATCACTTAAATATGGGGGAAAAATAAATTATACACAGGATCACTGAAACATCCTCCAACTACACTTGCTCAAGGAGTTTAACATGAGCAGTATAGGCAAAGAGCCTCTCTCTTAGGAGGTCAGCCCGGGTTTAAAGTGTGTCACACCAGCACATGCCAGAGTTGCTACTGGTGGCACAGACAGAGCTGTCAACACCCTCAGATCCAAAATGAGTGGTTATGACAATGACACCCTGGGGGAACGGAGCATGTCTACCCTGCACACAGTTCACCTGCCTGCCTGTCTGTCTGTCTCTGCCCAGACATGGAAGATCCAGTGAGACCAGCTGCCCCTCAGCAGCAGGCGGGCAGACAGCATCAGGGCCCAGAGTCCCCATTGGTGCCACTGTCAGGGCTGCTGTCATTTATCTTTTTCTCAGTAGAGCTAAAACTTGTACTCATTCTTCTCCAAGTTTCTCTGAACTCCTGGTGTGCAGACAATTCTGCCTTGGCTGCTTTTGTCTTCTGACAGATCCCGAGATACTAAGTCCTTCACTTACATCTCATAATTTGAAAGTAAAAAACCAAATACCAGTTGCAGAGGAAAGTATGGTTTCTTCTTCCTGTTTCCAAGTACTGACTAGACATGATTAAATTCCTGAATGATGTGGGGCTGAATTTTCATTAGTGTTTAGGCTCCAGAGACCCAGAGACATAACTCTCAATAAACCAGCCCAAATCACCCCCATGGGGCAGGCGCCCATCTATCTGCACTATCACACTACTGAAAAATCTGGCTCCTGCTGAACAAAAGCAATCTGTAAGTTACTCACAGCAAAAAAGATACTCTCCCTTTTAATATATTAGTTACTGTTTTTACAGACTTTTTCTTCTGTTATGGTTGTTTTCACATTCAAGGTTCCTGAAGTAAACTGATAACTAATTAAGATACAGCGTTTATAGATCTCAAATGAAATTCCACTTTTTATCTCAACTCAGACTGACACTTGTGCCAAGGAAAAATGTTATCACTAGGAATAGCTGGCATTCTCTGTAACATAACAAATCTACAAGACCCAGCCTATCTCAATACATGAGAGTTATTGCTAAAATAAATGGGATAAGCACAGTGTGTCCTCCTGGTTATCAAAGGAGAATTATCAAATTTAGAGTAAAGGCCATGCCCGCTTGTAAGCCACAGAAGCCAGATGGCTACACCATCCAGCAGAGTGAGCTTTTCTTTGATAATGAACAAATGTGAGAAAGATGAAAAATCAATAATGAAGCTAAGGATTCCTACTTGCTGATTTAAATAATGAATCAAATTGATGCTCTTTAAATCACTGTGATGAATGGGTTGGGTTGCAAAGCACCAGTGGGCTGGAGGGAGCCTTGCTGGTCCCACTGCCTGAAGTCAGGAGAAGACCTGTAAATGAAAGCTTACAGAGAGGCTGCCCAGGCAACCCAGGGCATATGTTCAAAGATAAAAACCCAGGAGCTGCAGTGTGATAGCCGGGAGCTGCACACAAGTGGGGGATTTCATTTGTTCAATAAAACATTTCATACACACAAGAAACTTGCTCCTCCTTCTTAACAGCCAAAGGGGTGTCCAGGGATTTCCCTCATCCCTTTGCTTTGAGCTGTACCTGGTGCAACAGGGGATGGTTAGTCCCTGAGCAGACGCTTGCTTGGCTGAGCAGGGCGATGCAGGGTGAAGGCAGCAGACAGCAAGACTGCTTATGCTGCGGGGGAAGAGGACACCCACGTCAGGGGTGTGTGGGGACATCGTGCAAGAGCTGGGGGAGGATGCAAGAGGAACAGGCAAAGAATGGGACAGGGATAGGAAGGAAGAGAGGGGTACATGGCTGGAGGCTGAATTCACATGACAGGCTGTACTTGTGTGCCAGACATGGTACCGCTGTCAGCAGTGGTGGCAAGGAGTACGGGAAACTAGGCTGTGGGTGTTGAGCCACCTGACAGAGCTGGGGCAGGATGGCCCCCCAGAAGGGGCCTCTGCACCATGGAGGTACACAGAGCAGCATTGGGGGTGCCCTGGTGACAAAGGAGGGGTGCTTGGCAGCACTGAGACACTGGATAACAGGGGCCCCCTTCCTGAGGCAGGAGACATGCCTCCCCCTCCAAGCTGTAGCTGAGCCTGCCCTTTCCTCCCTGGGCCCCTGCCCATCTTCCCTTGCCCGGCACCTCCCGTCTCGGCAGGATCAGCCCTGAGTGGATGTGACATCCATCCGGATGAGGAGGGAACCCCCCCGCCAGGGTGGCCGGCAGAGCCGCCCGCCCGCTCCCCCCACGGAGCCGCCCGCCGCCCCCGAGCCGCGCTCCCCCTGCCCGTACGTGGGCCCGCGCCCATCTCGCCGCACCGGCACACCGGGGCCGCTCCGCGGCAGCGGCGGGCGGGTCTCGGTCCCGCTGGGTATCCACCGGGGCCACCGCAGCCCGGTGCCACCGCAGCCCAGTGCCACCGCAGCCCGCCGCTCACCGCTGCCGAGAAAGCGCAGAGCCGCCTCTGCCCCCGCAACAACTGCTGCAACTTTCCCCGATCCTCCGCCGCCCCGAACCTGCCTCCAGTCCGCACCCCGCTCCACTCTGCTCCCCGCTCCTTACCGGCAGTGCCGCCGCCGCCTCATCCTCCGCACCGCTGTTCCTCACTGCCACCGGTACGGTACGGCACGGCACGGCACGGCACGGCACGGCACGGCACGGCACGGCACGGAGGGGCGAGGCGCGGCGCGGCGCGGCGCGGCGCGGTCCGTCCCGTCGGGTGCAGCGCGGCACGGCACGGCACGGCACGGCACGGCACGGCTTGTTATGGTATGGTACGGTTCGGTACCGTACGGTGCCACTGGCCGCAACCCGCCGCTCCCTGCCGCGCTAATCCCGGCCCGGGCCTGTCACTCCGCCCCGATGACAACCCTGGCAGCCAATTAGAAACCTCCACAGGGCGCCCCGCCCCGCCCCAGCCGGTGGCAACGGCACACGCGGAGCGAGGAGCATCCAGACCCACACCGGCCCAGGGCAGCATGTCCCCGTGTACGGGCGGGCTTGTCCCGGTGTAGCACCGTGCACATCCCCGTATCCCAGCGTGCACGACCGGGCAGGTCCTTCTATCCCCATGGAAGGGATTCACCTCTCTTCAGGTCCTCACCCTAAGCACACCACAACCACAGTTCCCAAGGTGTTCCAGGCCACCAGGGACTTAACATCACTGTCATCAGTCACCCCAAGGATGGGAAATGCCACCTCAGTCTCAGGAAGCCACTTCATGCTACAGGGGGGGAAAAAAAACATCGTCTGCATCAAGCCCAGGTGTGGGGGGCTCTGGCCCCAGACAAGCCAGAGGTGTGTTGGCAGGGTTTGTCTGGGGCAGCCAGCCAGCTGGGGTACCAAGGCCACGGGTGCTGTGGGAGGGCTCTGCCCACCATGCTGCCACCAGGCCCAGTGCTACCTGCCTGCCCAGGCTGCCAGATCAATTCACTATTAAAGAGCACTTTATTACCCAGTCCAGCAATCGTTATCAAAAGTATGTGAAAGGAGAGGCCCAGGGGATCTGGGGCCTCATATACACATCATGCCTGCAAGAAGAATTTGGGCAGAGCTGCCCCTCCTTGCTGCTTTTCTGACTGCAATGAGCCCAGCTCCATGCCCACCAGCCCTCACTGTCACCCAGAAAGCATATTTCCTTCTCCCCTCCCAGGCACAGAGACATGGTGAGAAAGCAGCAGGCTTGCAGGATCTCCTCATATTTAATGCATTGAGGCACTGCCATTTTCTCCCTCCTTCTCCAGGCTCCTGCCTGTGCGGGGCCCCTCTCCCTCATGCCGGGGACCGCAGGTCCCTGAGCTGCCTCGCGCACAGCCAGCTTTCCTGCAGACTCCAAGAAGCTGGGCTAATTAGGGGCCTTGCTGCTGTGGGATCAACGACCTGATTCCTTCAGCAGCTTCTTGATGGCAGGAGGGCAGGGAGGGGGAAGGCTTTTCTCTAAGCCACAGCCGGAGTGACAAATATAACCAAGTGGAAGAGCTCAGAGCTTTCCCAGTGTTTCTGTACCAGGACAAGGCACACCTGAGCTTTCCCAACACTTGCAGGCAGCCCTGCTGAATACTGCAGTGGGTAAGGGAGAATTCCTCTCCTGACACCCTGTCTGGAGATCCAGGCCATCCACAGAAAATACATTTCCTTCCAAGCCATGCATGTTTCCACCACAGTAGCTGTTGTTCTCCCTAGCATGCTTTGCTCTATCTTCAGTGCCTTCACACAGCCCTGAAGGATTTGCCTACTTACATGGGTCCAACCAGCACTGAAATAAGCCCCCCTGAACAAGGATTTAGCCCTGTCTCCCCCATTCTCTTCTGCTTTGAAACCCTTTCCAACTGATGCAGGACAGAAGGGAGCAGGGAACTCCTTTGGCAAATGATAGAAGGGGACAAGGAGAGTCCTCCATGATCTACCCCTGTGTTCCAACCCAGTGGACTTATCTAGAATGCCAGGAAAGCAGTGAACCGAGAAAAAACCTATTTACTGTCACTTGGGTACTTCAGCAGTTCTAGTCTGTGCCTGCAGGTGCCACATCCTTCCTGCATGAGAGTACATCTGGCTCCATGTCATCCCTTTTGGCCTCCTGGCTCTGCCATTTCCAGCCACAGGCATCTTCCAGGAGTTTTCTAACTGTTGCCAACATTGCCCTTGCTCATCTTCACAAACCTGCAAGGCAACTCTCCTTTCCGAGGCCAGAAGGCCCAAAGTTGTGTGTAATCAGGGCAACACAATGATGAACTTCTTCCTTTAAAGAGTCCAACATGGGATGTCATAATGTCCTGGCAACTGTACAGATCTATATGATATATCTTTGGGTGGGGAAGGGATAGACAAGAGCTCCTTCCCCCAGCTGGTTCCAGAAGAAGCTGATGCTCAGCCTGTCCTAATGCACACAGCTCAGTCTCTAGAAAGGCGTTTCTCCTGCAGCTGCAGCTCCACTTGGGGTGAACACTGGTGCACCTCAGGGCAGCTCCCTGGAGCATAGGGGTGATGTTAGAAGACCTTTTCTTTGGTGCAGTTTGTGCTTAAGGCACTGCAAAGGGCATAAAGGCCATATCCTGCCTCACTCCTGTCAAAGTTGGTGGGGCTGTGCTTTGGCTTCAGGGCACAGCATAGCCCTGCAGGTGGGGACAGTCCCTCAGCAGATGGGTTCTCCTTACCCAACTCACTGAAAGCACCATGGAAACAGCAACTCCAGCACTGCAGGAGATGGGCCCCAGTGAGGGCAAGGGAAGCTGAACTTGCTGGTCGCTGTACTCAGGGCTCCGAGGCAACCAGTTATGTTGCATGTGTTCATTCAGAGCACAGACTTAACTAAATGGCTCTAATTAGTGCCTTCTGCTGCCGATGCCAACACCCTACCACATCTGAGCTGTATATTAAAAAAGCCACTGCTGTACAAGACAAGTCTTTAACGGGCTGATGTAGTTATCTGTTACTCCACCAGGCTGGTGGTTAAGGATAAATGGTGAAAATAACCTTCTTTGATAGTCTGTTATACACATGCTGGTTCACAGCTTACTCAGAGCAAAAAGGCAGTGGTGGTGATCCTGTCTGCCTCCTCCACCCAAATCTCAGGCTTCTGTCCAGACCCAGATCAGAGCAGAGAGCACCTGCAGCACTGCCCTTGCCTCATGAAGCTCCCTTGCATGGGGCAGCCATGTGGGACCATGGCAGGATTTTTCAGAGTGAAAGGCACCCTGGAACTAACACAGACTGCAAAATGTCTTACCAGAGAGAAGAGTCAGTGAAGACTACAGTCTATTGAAGGGATAGTTGCTGCTTGCCTACTTCCCTCCCCAGTGTCCCAGCTCCCACCTGGGGTTGCAGGAGAAACACTGGCTTGGAAGAGAAGAGCCCTAAAGAGGAGGAAGCAAAAGCTGTGTGCTGCGCCTCATAGTGAGCTGTAATAAAATATTTCTGTTACACCCCGGGAACACCTGCTGTTTCAGAAATCCCCCCAGGCTCTGCCCCAGCCCTGGGCAGCACTCGAACAGCGAGCGGGCTTCCCCGCGCACCCTCCTTGCTCAGTCAAGGGTAAGGCAGAAATTCCAGCGTGGTAAAATCTGTCCTGGGGTTGTGGGAGGTGTGGCCTCAGCACAGCTTGAGCCATAAATAATCTCCCTACACAGCAGTTAGGGGAACAATTGTGTGGGAGTATCTCTTGCTAAAAAGATGCTCAGAGAGAAGATGGTCTTGAAAGAAAGCAAGAGATTTCTGGTTGGTGGGGTGCAGTCTCCACTGAGGATGGGAGCTTCCTGGGTGCCAGCAGGTCACTCACAAGACCCACCTCACCATGGTGAATCACTGCACTGAAGAGACAAATTTAGTCTGAAACAACCCAAATCACCAGTTCTCCAGTGTAACCTCATAGGACACGGCTTGTGCTTCAGTGCAGATCTTTGGAGCTGCTCTCCAGTTTGTCTCTGAAACAGTAAGATACAATCCTTTCCCCCCACCCTCATCCTCAAGATTCACATGAGGAAAGCTGTAAGGGAAAGCTAAAGATACAGGGAGAATCTTATGCAGAAAAGAGACAGCAAGGCTCAGGCACACAGCCTAGCCCAGCACAGGCAGAATGTGGTCACATACAGAGTGGTATAAAAGGTGTGGAAACCCTAAAAGGTCAGTTAAGGAGGAGTAATTACAGCATAGGGAAGGAACTGAGCATAACCTGCCACCATGGACATATGTGGAGATAACATTCAAAAGACATGATGAAAGCTTGGAGGCATTGAGATTCATGAGGGGAATGCTGTACTGATATGTATGTTCCTCTTCCAACCCTGACTTCTGCAACTTGTCCTTGCTTTACTTCTATTAATTTTGTTTTACCCCTGACTGTATAGTCAGATTTGCTTCTCAATAAGAAAGAGGAAGGTGGCTTGTACAGGGAGGAGCTGAACAGAAAGTATTATGGCTTCCTGTTTCACCAGCTTAAAAGTGACTCCTGGTAACACTGTGCAATCTCATCATTCACTTAGAGCAGAATTTGCGCTGTGAGCTCAACACCTTCTCCTATTCAACAAAGAAGTCAAGTCCAGCTGTGGACCACTCCACAGAGTGATGGAGGGTGTCAGACCTGGTGACAGTCTAAGAAAAAGGACCTGGTGACAGTCTAAGGAAAAACTATCTTGAGAGACTTGGATCAAACTCTCAGGTGCTGCATGCAGCCAACATCTTAAGAAATGAACATTGAAGAGCTATGGGTGTACTTGAAAATACCATGTCACTTGCCCCACTGGAGGCTAGTAGAAAACTGTAAAGGAAATGACCCCAAAGTTTTTGCAAGGCTAAAGGTGGTTTGGCAGTAAGGTGCCAAGCCATCATATGAGGTGATGGATCCTTAGGACAGCAGGTTAGTGTTGGCTGGGCACCATATTAATTTCCTAAAAAATAGGTTGTACCCTCCTACAGCATGAGTCTCCAGGGGCCCCAGGAGGCTTGAGGAAACCCAGACTACCTCTTAATATACCTTTATAATGGAAATACTGGCATTTTCAACGTGAGGGAAAAGTCAATGGGCATGGTTGGGGAAGACTTACTCAAGATCAGGTGGTCTAGGACTCCTAACTTGAGGTCAGGTCTTCAAGACTCCCCTCACTTCAGACCCCAATTCCCTAAACCTCACTCCTGCTTCCAAAAGGATGAGGTCAAGACCAAACTTGCAGCATTGGAGCTGGCTGAAGTCTCTTCTCACTTCAGAGGAATGTTCATGAGGATGAATTATAGAATTATAGGATAGTTCATATGTTGAAAGGGACCTTAAATGTCATCCAGCTCCAACCTCCTGCCATGGGCAGGGACATTTTCCACTAGACAAAGTTGATCAAAGAACCATCCAACCTGGCCTTGAACACTTCCAGGGATGGTGCATCCACAGCCTCTCTGGGCAACATGTTCCTGTGTCTCACCACTCTCACAGTAAAGGATCAGACCTGAGGCCATGTTCTGTCTCTGAGAACAGCCAGCAACATGTGTTTTCAAGGAAGACAGAAAAAAGCTGTGACAGCAGTTGCTGTGAGTTTATCTGTTTCCTTCCCCCTAGGGCTCAGCTTGGTCTCTTGTCACTACGGATCAGCTCAAGTCCTGACACAGGAGTGGTGATTTCCCTGACAGGACTCTGGTGATCACTGGGATAACAGGACAGCCTTGGGACTGACCAGGTGTCCCCTGCTTGTTGAAGGCACCTATGTAATACACTTCCCCAGATACCTTGCAAGCACTGCAGGTGTCGCAGCCCAGCACTGCTTCTTGGAACTGGCAGCTTCAGATGCACTTTGTCCAAAACAATGTCTTAAGAAGGGGCAAAAGAGAAGTATTGGGCACATGCCTGGTAAGTCATAATAGCTCCAGTTCCTCCTTGAAAGGAAACACTTCCAAGCTTACCATAATGATCTTGCAAGGGTCATCCTTTTTTAAGTCGGGAGCTGGGGCTGCCTGAACGACACCAGGCACACACTGTGCTATGGAGCTAACAGGACATATGCTGAAACCATGACAGCTGGGTTAAGTACTTGTCAGCTCAATTTTCCCATCTCTCATGTCCTGTCTTCACCAGGCTTACCACTGAACTCATAGGACTAACAGACATCCAGAGACTTGCACATGAACAGGACCACAGCCCTTTTTATTTCCTTTTAGAAGATAAATTAAAAAAATTGATGGGTCTTACAGGAGCAGTTGTGATAATCTTTCCCACATCCTCTTTAAAATCTAGAAGCTGGAAGTTATCCAAGCTTACAGCAGGACATTTTTAGCTCAAGCTCTGCCCTCATCCTACTGCTTGTTTAGCAAGGTGAATTCCCCTGGTCTTAAGGGATCTCCCTAACATCAGGGCCAAACCAGGAAGCTGTTTTGCAGAGCAGTTTGCAGTGTTAGGGCCCAACTAGGAATGTACATCTAACTGTAGCTTAAAAAACAAGCTTAAAGACAACTCTCAAGAAAAATGCAGGCTCACCTTAGGTATAACATGTGACACCAGAAAGGCAGACACTTGCTGCAACCCCTGACTGCGCAGAGCACAACAAAGCTCTGGTCTTTCAAGCTTTCTCACTTTGATAACACCACCCGAATCCTGTATTGCAGTGCTGTACAGCTGTACCACAACCACTCTGCACACAGGAAAACTTTACAGACATGAGCACATAAATAATACTGGTTTGGGATTCTTACCATTGGCATAGTCCTAGGTTACTAGCTCCACTGGACATCCTGATGGTGTAAAGCTGAGACTCAGCATACACTCCTACAATGCAGTAACAGACTCTGATACTCTGACTGCATCTAAAATCAACCTGTGGAGAAGAAAGAGAACAGTCTGAGCATTTTGCAGCTGGAAACCACCCATAACTTCTAGTACACAGCATATACATCTCAGTCCACCACAGACCAAAAGTTGTCAGGGCCCTAGAGACAATAATGAACCTTTGTGACCTTAACCAGACTCATCTGGAGCCTCCACCTCTCCTGCTCATAAGCCCAGAGCTCTGTTTAAGCTCAGTCTGGGGCTCTCAGATTCTGTTAAGCAATGTTGTAGGGGTGCTGGTCTCCACCTTAGCTTAGCTAAACTATTCTCATGCTGGACTACAGGTACCATTAATATGGACCCTCCCTTGTAGATAGATGTCCTAGGTGGACCTCAGGCCTGCATCATCCCCACAGTCCTGCCTGTTGGTCAAAGGGCTGTGCCTGACTCTAGTTGCCCTCATAGGGCACTGTCCAGGTATTGAATGACTGGTCTCTGTCTGAGGAGAGCCCTACCCTTTCAGGGTCTGTCACCCTTGCGTGCTCTGACACAAATGACACGTTCATTCACACCTTCTCTTCCTCATCTTGCTTGCACTCATCTGAATGCCAAGAGAGCAATCTCAGGGCTGCATTGGGTTTGGGGCTGAAGAGGTTTGTCAGAGAAAGCAACCCACAGTGCTTGCTGTGGTGGATTATTAAGGAACCTGCTTTCAGGCTGCAGGCTCCAAAAGCTGTTCACTGTTTCCCAGGGCAATGAGACCCTGAGAGCTGCATCTATGAAAAAAACAGTGCTGCCTGAGAGGTTGCAGTACACCAGCCCTGGCACAGTGACTGCTGTCCTGAAAGCAGGTCGAAGTGAGCTGAAGTGATTCCTGAATGGTGCTGTGAGTGGCTCAGTGGAGACAGCCTTACACTAACCAGGTCTTGAGGCTCTGCCTTGGCACCAGATCTTAAAGGTAGGAGAGTCTTTACCTTCTCCATGTGTAGCTTAAGCCAGGAAAAAGTCAGGATGCAACAGAGGCCAAACAAACACAACTGAGTCACAATTCTGCATCTATTAATAAAGGTGCCTCCCATCTCCTTGTGGTACCCAGAATCTGTTTCGGCTGACTCCCCACCATCCTCTGAGCCCTTCTACCAGCAGGCTCCTGGGGAAGTGACTCAGCCTGCCCAGCTGGATCAGATGAAATGAAAAACACAAACAGTGGTTGGTGTGGGAGCAGAGCAGGTCCCACTTGCCAGCCCAGCACACGTGCTGCTCAGAAAGCGTAATAAGCAATCCACAACACAGCTCCTCCAAGCAAGGACCTGACTACAAGCTGAGAGCTCCCAGCCAGGACTGTTTTGGCACAGAAAATCTTCAGTGAAGGCCAGATGTAATTGAGCATTGCACTCACTTGTGCTCCCTCTCTTCTTATCCAAACCAAGACCATTATTTCAAAAACCCTCCTTATCGCCAACTTCAGTCACAGTCATTCACTTACAGGGACACTGTTAAGGCACTTCCCTTCCAGATGTCACACTTCTATTTCAGAGCAGGAACTCAAGAATGGAGTGAGAACAGGGATGAAACCTCCTGAAGACAAAATGACCCCTTGCTGTCTGAAACAGGACCAGCACTTCCAGAATTTTCTGTCTGCACTGTAGGGGAAGGAAGGGCTGTCCCAGGTTGTGGCTGGGGGCATTCTCAACTCCTTTGGAAAACTGAAAATCCCTGACTCAGTTTTCCATCTATAAGTGAGAAGCACTGTGCTAACTCGGGGAGCCATGGGGATCCTCAAGGAGCAGGTGCCACACTGTCAGAGGCAGAGGGGTAAAACATGGACAAGCTACCCCCAAAGAACAGGCACTGAGGTAAGAACATCTCTACCCAACTCAGCCTCAGCACTGGGAGGGAATGAGCAGCCCAGGGTGAACAGGCAGGTCATTGCTTTCCAGGGAACTTGGGACTTCAAGGATCAAGGACTCCACTGTATATGGGCCCTGCTCTTTCACCAGATTAATTTTTTTATAGTGCCCGTTGCCAGTGGTGATCAGCAGCTTGATGCCGCACAAGGTGGCAAGGCTCAGATCTGAGCCAGGAATGGGGTCACTTGTCCAGGCCTAGGTCCGAGGTGTGGAGTGCTGTGCCAACGGGGACTGCCTGCACTGCAAACCGGCAGCAGGGAAATAACAGCATCTGTTTCTGCGGGAGCCCAGTCTGGAGTCGTTATGGCAACTGCGCCGGCAGGAGCCCGGGCCGCGTCTCCATGGGGGTTGCCGGCAAGTGAATGGACCTGGCTCGCTCCCCGAGGCTACGGGGACGGGCGGGACACCGGCGGGGGAGCGAAGCTAGAAGAGCCGGTCGGCAGCGTGGGGGCACGCGGGATAGGGGCGGCGGATGGCAGACAGGTAGTGCCGTTCAGTCCCAGACCCTGGGGGAGGCAGCCCGGTATCAGCGGAGGAGCGAGGTCCAGCGGCTGCCAATTGGGGATGCTATGAGAAACGTGAGCTTCGGGGACCGGCCTTTCCCGGGGGTCTCTCCGCTCCTGCGGACGGCGAGAGGGCGGCAGAACCCTCTGGGAGAGCAGCGAGGTAGGGCAGGGGGTCTGGGGGGCCGGGCAGGCCGGGCCGGGTGGGGAGGGGGGGGATTCTGGCGGGGCCGGGGGGCGGCGCCGACGCTCACCGGCAGCGGCGGGTCCCGGCGGGTCCCAGCTCCGCGTGGTGCTGAACGGACAGCGCCGCCGCGCTGCGCATGCGCGGGCAGGGGCGTGCGCTGGGGACCGGGGAACTGGGTCAGCTGGGGTGCGCCGGGGAGCGGGCGTAGCCGCGGGGCAGTTACAGCTGGGATGCTCTGGGGAGCCGGGGCGACTGGTGTGCGCTGGGGAACGGACGTGCACCGGGGGATCTGGTATGCGCTGGGGAACTGGGATAATTGGAGAACCGGGACAGGTGGTGCGCACGGAGAGCTGGGATAGTGGGGACGGTGCGCGCCGCGCCGCTGGGAGCAGCTTGCGGGAGCCACTGGGGCAGCAGTGGAACCTGTGACCGCCGGTCCCCGATGGCCCACCCATAGCTCTCTCCTCCGTCGGGTGCCCCGGCCTGGCAGGGCCGAGCGCTCCCCATCACCCCGAGGGCTGCCGGAGACTCCCGGTACCTCCCACTCGTGCCCCGGTCCCGCTCTGGCTGCAGGGCGCGGCAAGGGGGCGGGGCCGGGGGCGGAGGGACGCGCGTACTTCCGCCCGCCCGTGTGACGTCACGGCTGGACTCCGGCGTCGGGGTGAGGCGCAGCTGGATGGAGCGGCTGGGACAGCCCCACTCGGTCGGCAGGTATGGGGCAGGGGGCACGGCTGCTGCCTCGCCATGGGGTTCAGGGGGTCTCGCGGCAGTGGGTGGGGACGACGTGCAGGCCCTGTCAGGGCTCCCGCGGCCCCTTCGCTGCGGCGGCAGTGGGACAGCCCGGGAAACGGGCCCAGGGGCGGCTTTGAGGCCGAGCGGGGCCTCTGGGGACGGGGGGGAGAGGAAGGGCCGCGGGCGAGGTTCTCCAGAGCTGAGGGTTCTGTTGAGGGCTTGTCAAGAGCTGCAGGGGTTCCGGGCTGCCGGGACCACTCTGCTCCTTTCTCTGCTCCTGCCCTGCCCCTCGCTGCCCGAGGCTGCGGCTTCCGCAGCGGCCTCATCTCCGCAGCGATGCTGTGTCCTCGCTCCTTGTGGGGAGACCTCTCTGGTGGAGCCTGGAGCCTCGTCACTCCCCACGGGAAGGATCAGGTGCCTGCCCATTCTGCCTCGCAAGGTGCCTGAGGGTCTCAGCAGTGGGTGCAGGGGATTAGCTGCCGTGTAGAGTGGTTCTTAGACAAAACAGCAGCCAAAGTTGTGGTGGGGGAGGCTGGAAACGCAGCAGCAGTCGGATGCTGCTTTACTGAGGGGCAGGGGCTCCTCGAGCAGCTGGTGAGAAGCCCCACCCGAGCTCTCCCTGAGAGCAGTGCAGGCAGGAGGACTCAGATGCCTAAGCAGTGAATGTCTCAGGCTCGGGAGGAGGTGTGACGCAGGTAGCTGGTGTGTGCCCGGCTGATGGCTAGCCAAGGTGTTTTACCCAGTGGCCTGACTGCAGGACATCTCTGAGTCTTTCTTTCTGGCTGTTCCCCCTAGAGGCACCCGGCAGTAGGTGTGAGGTGATCTAGCCTGGCTCCCACCGAAGCCTGGCTCCCTGGCATCTGATGATGAGTTTGACCCCACCCAGGGGATGCCTCCTGGACCTGCCCTGGGAAGACATCTTGGTTCCACATATCCTCTGTCATCTGCCACTGCAGCAGCTCCTGAGCCTGCAAAGGGTCAGCAAGTCATTCCAGGCTCTCATCCAGCTGTACCTGGCCAACATGCGCTGCTTTGACTCAAGCCAGGTATTGGATGACTCTGAGGGTGGAGGAGACACAACTGCCCTACTGTTCTGAAGCTAACAGGGGAGCATTTGACTATGTGGGGAAAAGAAACCCCTGGCAAGGAGGCTGGTTTCTGCTCGGGAGCTTGAGTTACTCGCTTGGGTGTTAGACTGGACAGATGGGCTTGGGAAGAAGAGGCAGTGATTCAAGGCCCAGTAATTCCAGTGTCTTTAGCAAGAGGCCTTGGGAGGGGTGAGCCTGGAAGCTCCACCCAGGCCATTATGGGGCACAGGCTGGCAGAAACACCTGCCAGCTCTGGAGTGGCATGGCCTTTTGGTTCTTGGAGGTTGTGTAATAGGGTGGGTCTGGCAGGAGATAACTGTGCCTGGTTTTCAGTGAAAACTTATGCTGGCCTTGGGAGACGCTGCCTGTGACTTGGAAAGACAGGATTAGCTGCTGTTTTGTGAGGACACAGAGTGGCCTAGCAAAGAGTTTTTGAGAACAGAGGTGTGGAACTCAAAATGAGTGTATAAATGCAGAGGTGATGATGGGGGATGGAGAAGCTGGGCCACTTTCTAGCTTGTGGCAGTAGCCTTGGCTTGAGGGGGGAGAGCCTGACAGCATATTTTGTCATGGGATGAGGAGAGAGGGTGGCTTTGGTCACTGCTTTCACAGTGGTAGAGGGTATTTGGTGAGGACCAGGCTGGTATGAAACCATGGGGAATGTGTCACTCTTCCTGGGTTTCCCACACAGATCGGACCTGCCATCCCTCGAGCTGCTTTCATTAACCTGCTGAAGGACAATGAAGTACTGCAGCAGCTGGTGCTTCAGAACTGCTCCGACTGGCTGACGGACAGGGAGCTGCTCCCAGTCATCGGGCAGAACCACCACCTGCACCAGATCCAGCTGAAGGGCTGTGCCCAGCTGAGCCGCCATGCGCTGGTGGCCATCTCCCTGAGCTGCCCCGGCCTGCGCCGCCTCTCCCTGGCACACTGCGAGTGGGTGGACAGCCTGTCTCTGCGCAGCCTGGCTGACCACTGCAAGGCACTGGAGGCCGTGGACCTGACGGCCTGTCGCCAGCTGAAGGATGAGGCCATCTGCTACCTGGTGCAGAAGTGCAGCAGGCTCAAGTCTCTGTCGCTGGCTGTCAATGCCAACGTGGGTGATGTGGCGGTTGAGGAGATTGCCAAGTGCTGCCCTGAGCTGGAACACTTGGACCTCACGGGGTGTCTGCGAGTCAAGAATGATTCCATCAGGTACTGAGCAATGTGGCAAGCTGGGGAGGGGATGGCAAGTGGCTGGGCTGGGGAGGGGAAGAGAATCGGAGAAGAAAAGTCAGATTTCCTCATGCTGAAAGCAACAAGAGCTCAGTCTGGGGAGAAGCCACTAGCAGGCCCTTCAGGAGAAGCACTGTGTGCTTTTAACAACAAATTTCCCAGCATGTTATGGGGGATAGGTCTGGGATACAGCCAAGTCCATTGAGTTTCTCGCAGACTGCTAGGGTGCTGCTCCCAAAGGATGCTGTGTGTGGCACAGTTGTGACTGCTGAGAGTGGAGAAGAGGGTGAGTGGTGCACTTAGGAGGTCCTGGCTTGCAGCCTGCATGTGCTCTCTTTCTTGGCAGGGTCCTGGCTGAGTACTGTCCCAAGCTACGCTCGCTGAAGGTGAAGCACTGCCACAATGTGGCCGAGTCCAGCCTGAGCATCCTCCGAAGCCGTGGGGTGGAGCTGGATGTGGAGCCTCCGCTGCAGAGAGCTCTTGTTCTCCTGCAGGATGTGGTTGGCTTCGCCCCTTTCATCAACCTCCAGATCTAGAACTGTGGCTGCTGGGGCGGGGGGGACTGACGCAATGCTGGGATCCTGGGAGGATGCCGGAACCAGCTGCAGTGGAGACGTGCAGGTGGGGAGGTTGGTCCTGTTGGTGAGGCTGGCCCAAGTGGGGCTCATTCCTCTGGGGCTGTTTTATCAGCCACTGGGTGTTTGTGAGTGAGCTTCAGTGGTGCCTCTGAGGAAAGCAGCTCCCTCTGCAGTAGTGTGGGAAGAGCGAGTGACTTCCAGGAACACCATGGTGCTCAACAGGCCTTGGCCAGGTCAGCTAATAGGATTTATTATTTGTTGTATTTAAAATCTTTAAGCGGCAGCTGTCCAGAGAGCAGGAGAGTGATGGGACTGTCCCCCAGGGTGGGTGTGCAGGGCATGCCAGCAGAACTGTGGAACGAACAATGCCAGCTGGAGCAGACAGGAGAAAAGCCACCAGCCCTTCTCTTGGGAGAGGGCAGGCCCCTCTAGGCTCCAGGAGGAGGGCAGAGTGAGCCCAGCCCACAGACACTGTCCAGGCTGGCACCGAAGGGCTGGCATGGCCCTGGTGCAGGCAGGGTGTCTGTCCAGGCCTGGGGTGCTGGTTTAGGCTGGTGCAAGGTGGGAGTTGTTTCCAGGGGGAACACACTCCTAACTGCAATTTCACTGACAGAAAAACACCAAACCTACCTGTGCTGTCATTGAAAGTAGCTGGTCATTGCTATTTGTTTCTTCCAGCTTCTGACTTTTCTGACTTAACTTGTTCCTGTGTCTTGCTCTGTATCCCATGTCTGGAGCTTTGGCACTCAGCATTGTCGACAAACAGCAGGAGCCCTGGCCATGCTGTCAGCTGGACTTATGGGGTGCTGGAGGCTGAGTTGGCAGGGAGAGCCTAGCTCTGGAGTTGAGCCTCAGCTCTTGTGTCTGCTAGATGGCTAACCCAACAACAGCCACACCTTGTGGTGAGTGTGATGAAGAGAGTAACTGGGGGTAAAAGAGGATGACTATTCCTATTTTTGGCCCCAGGAGGGATTGAAGGTGGTGTCTGTGAAGCATGTGCATGCTTTGGCTGAACTACACACCAACTCACATCGTTTTTATTAACACTGGCACTCATTTTAAAGCAACAGTGCACAAAGACTTGTAAAAACCTTGCTGCAAATGTACAAGCCACATCTTAGAACTAAAAATGTCCCATGCAAGGAATAGCAGACAATGCCCAGGCCCTGAAGAGCCACTGTGGTGTGCCCCTTGGGGCAGAGGGACAACTACACAAGGAGAGAAGTCACCTTGTCAGCTGGGTTAGTTGAAGCGAAAAGCAGTGTTCTGGCTCCCAAGTTAGTTCCATTTAATGGCAGGTGGAGGAGTCCTCTCATCCTTAGTGCCATGTGTCCATTCCTGGCCAGTGAGGTGGAGGCTGAAGAGCTGGAAGACCTGGCTGTCAGTGGAACTTGTACTTCCTGGCTGGTTTGAGGCTGATGTAGGTTCTTTTCATCTCCTCGCTCTCAGGCTTCTTGATATCTTTGTACCTCTCTCCCTTTGTACTCACCACCTGGTTATCGATGTAACGGATCAGCTTCTTGGGAGCCTGGAGAGGAAGGACATTAACACCAAGTGGATGGACAGACACACTGCTAGGGAGGGGACAAGCAGAGCTGTGCTCTGGGGGGGTGGGGCATGCAGGAAGTCTGGGGTGGGCTGCTTTACCTATCCTTTGTGTTGGGAATCTTGGCCAAAACTGGGAAGGAAGCTGTCTGATAGGGAGGAGCAGGAGCCATGCCAGTTGGGAATGGCAGGAACTGACAGACCCTGCAGCACCTTAGCTAAGCTAATCTTCCCTCTTTGCTGAGTAGTGGACTCTCTGAATGGTCCTGCCTTCAGCCTGCCCTGTTGCCTTTTGGACTTGCAGCCTGTTTAGTTTTTCTTTGTTAAACCTTGTAGCCAAAGGGCGTTCAAAATGCTGCTGATCTGGGACTGCTGCTCTTACCTCTTTGGGTGGAGCTGGCCGATGTGTTTTCTGGTCATCTGCACTATCCACCATCATGTATCTGAAACACAAGAAGCAGTTGGGGAAGACTTTCACAGATTCACAGATATTAGGGGTTGGAAGGGACCTAGAAGATCATCTTGTCCAACCCCCCTGCCTGAGCAGGATCACCTAGACCAAGTCACCCAGGAACAGATCCAGGTGGGTCTTAAGTGTCTC
>JAOEGS010017132.1:0-11932 GCA_025447755.1 Corythornis vintsioides | reverse complement strand
TCATTGTTTTACATATAGCAAAAAATTTCTTTTTATTTGTTGTTTTTTTTTAATTTTATAACTAAATAAAAAAAAAACAAAGATAAGCCGTATTTCTGTTTTCTGGATTCCTCATCACCACTCATTTACCTCTAACTAAAACACTTTCATCATCTCTGTTTTTCAGTGGAAACATTAAAATTAAATGGTACTTTTTTTCAATAAGCTCTGTTGTGATTTTAAAAAATCTATTTTGTGTTCAGAAAGCAAGAACTGCAGAGGGAAAAGATGAATTTAACTCTCCTGCTTGCCATGGCCCTTCTTTCTGCCACCCCTTACATGCTTGGAGGATTTGAACTCAGCTTGCTGTTTGCTGGGTCAGGGTTGGGGGTTGGGGTTTTTATTCACATGCAAGGTCTGGAGAGAGAACTGTTTGATACAAATATTTAAGTATTTCTATTAATTTCACATCCTTCCCTTCTCCCCATCCTCAACTTGTGCTTAATAGCACCACTAATTTACAAGTTACTGCACATTCCTATACTACAGAGCAGGTAAATCAAGGCCAAAATCTGATTTTTTAACTGACAAGGACTATTCCATTTAATTTTCAGACCTTTAAATAATTTTCTCCCCCACACACAGCACTACATCAATACTGAAATATTATTTCTGAACACAAGGAGGGAGATTAATGCTGGAATAATGGTATCTGCACAGCAGTAGTGCAGCTGGCATCAAAGCCAAGCTGTGCCAAAGCCATCCTGAGAGCTGATCCTCACTGAGAAGTTGATAAACACAATAACAAGTTTCTTAGATTTATTGATAACTTGCTCCTGAATAAGAAATCAACCTCTAGAAGCTTCTTTGTGTCACAAAAAAAAAAAAAGCTCCAGTTAAAGCTTTAAGGGAGTTTAAGCTCCCTTAAAGGTGTTAATTGCCCCTGTCTTCTAGGAATACTTCCAGTCTCACAGGAACATCTAAGGGATTAAAAATACCCAGAGCAGGAAATTCCAGCTTTCCAAGACTTAAAAGTCACCTCCCACAGCCACAGATAAACAAGGCAGGGGAAAAACTGCTCCCAAGCAGCTGTGCCTCACAGAGGAGCTAAAAGAATTTACATCATCTCCTGAAGAACCTGGTCTGCTACCCTGTGCCTGATTTCCCTGGAGCATCAGAGCTGGGAACCCCTGGAGGGAGGGAAGAGCCAGTTGGGGTCCTGGTCCTGTCTAAACACTCCTCTGGGGGTCCCATCCCCACTGCTTGGGAGAATAAGGGGTGTAACTCCCCATCCCAAGCTCTCTGGAGGAATGGGATGGAGGGCAGGGTATGCCTTGGGAATTTGATCTGCCCACAGGTAAACCTCTCTGGTTCCTCCTCAGGATGCCTGAGCTGGCATCCTTAGAATATAAACTAAACCAACCCTCCTCTCTCCATTGCCAGGTGCTGGAGTGCATGTGGATGTGCTTCTGTTAATGACTGGCATCAATTAGTGACTGGCATCTATTAATGACTGGCATCGTTCCACTTAACTACCACCTCCAGAGCTCTAAGCCAGTGTGTAGCCCAGGCAGGAGGTGGGTACCTGACACATCCATCATGGTTAGCACTGCCCATGTTCAAACAAGACTAGGAAAGGGGTAGAAAATTAACCCTGTGCTGCTGGTATTTATTTGCTGGTGCATTTCCCTCTCTTTCCTCCTCTGCTGGTGGAAGCTGGGAGGAGAGTGAGTGCAAGTTGGGAGAACAGGGCTCTCTGTTCCTTTCCCTTCCCTGTTTTCCCTGTGGCCTGAAGGGAGGCTTTCTAAGTGTTAAATGACCTCCATCAAGTGCCATCATTATTCCTGATGCTCACAAGCTTGGGACTTAAATTCCTGGTAGGATTTGCATCGATCCTGACACTTTAGCATTTGAGCTAAAATTCAGGCTCCCCTTTAGAGATGCCAGTGGGGAGTTAGTGGCCGAGCTGCAGTGGGCTCCCCTTTCTCTGTGCCACTCTGCACAGCCCATGGGCTTGCTTCAGAGCCAAAAATGCTGGCAAAGGAGAGAAAAATCCGGGTTTTTTTTTTAGCTCAAATATAAGAGCAACCTATGAACTACAAGCGAGAGAGAGGTGCACGTTGATGTGTTACCAGAGAAGCATCCCAGTGAGGGTGCAGCCCACACACCAGACATAAGCAACCATAAATAAAGTCTCTTGTGCTCTTTGGCTTTAGGGAAGGTTTGTTTGGGGCACCCAGTCTTAAAACCAGAAAGTTTTGCTGCAAATGGATAAGCAGAAAATACGTGGGCACTGCCACTGAGCTCGGTGCCAGAGCTTGGAGGAAGCAGAGCCCTCTCCTGGTTGCTCAATCCTGCCTCTGGTGCTGAGCCCCAGCTCAGCTCCTCTCTCACACACCCTGCTCTGCGTGTTCTGTGTCACATCTCCCCGAGCATCCCGCACCACTCCCCAGCTCCGGACCCAAACTCAGCACTCCCTGCCTCAGCCTCCCCTCCTGGCACAGGACGACACGAAGGTGGGCACCGTGAGCCCACCCACCCGACTTTGTGTCTTCAAAAAGACTTGACTGAGGACTCTAGGACACGAAAACAAAACCGAAACGACCAAAAGAAGCAAGCACCTCCCGTCTTGTCTGAGTCCAGCTTCATCGGAGGGAAAACCAGGCAAATTAAAGCCTGGCGACCCCCTAAAGGCTGGATGGTGGTACCAGCCGGGCTGGCACACTCCAAATTCCCATTCTTATTTCTCAGACCCCCCCTCACCCGGCAGCACAGCCCCGTTCCCTGCCCCGGGGCACTCTCGGAGCCCTCCTCGTCCCTAGGGAGGGTACGCGGGGCACAGCAGCCGGGGATGGGGAGAGGAGAGGGGCAGTTGGTACCCAGAGGATGCTCGGGGAATTAGGAGCATCCTTGCCCCGGGGCTTGCTCGGAGCCCTCCTCGTCCCCCAGGGAGGGTACGCGGGGCACAGCAGCCGGGGATGGGGAGAGGAGAGGGGCAGTTGGTACCCAGCTGGGAAATTAGGAGCATCCATCGCAGGGCTGGGAACTGGGATGGAGACCCCTCCCCGGCAGCAGCTGCCCCGGCCGGGGGCGGAGAGAAGAGGGAAGGGGAGGGGAGTTTAAAGCCTCCCGGGGAGGGGCTGGGACCGCCTCCCTTCCCGGGCAGTCCTGGATTTCGAGTTCGGCTGCAGGTCCGGGGGCTCGCAGAGCTGGACCAGGGGAGGTCCCGGACCCAGCGGGGCCAGGGTAAGGAGCGGGCCGGGGGTTGCTGGGGAGCCCCGGGGCAGGGGGGATGATTGGGAACCCCGGGGCAAAGAGTGGGTAGGGGGAATGCTGGGGAGCCCCGGGGTAAAGAGTGGGTAAGGGGCCTGCTGGGGAGCCCCGGGGCAAGGAATGGGAAGGGGGGATGCTGGGGAGCCCCGGGGCAAGGAATGGTCAGGGGGGATGTTGGAGAGCCCCGGGGCAAGGAATGGTCAGGGGGGATGCTGGGGAGCCCCGGGGCAAGGAATGGTCAGGGGGGATGCTGGAGAGCCCCGGGGCAAGGAGTGGGTAGGGGGGATGCTGGAGAGCCCCGGGGCAAGGAATTCGGGATTTGGGTGATGGCTGTGGGGGTCGGCAGGTGAAACTGTGCTAAAGAGGGTCTTCGGGGAGCACCAGGCTCCTGGGCAGGGCGCAGGGTCCGTTTTGATGAGGTTGGTTGGTTTGTTTTGCTCCTCCTGTGTGTGTTTGGAGTTTGGTTGCTTGGATTCCCCGGGGTTTCCATGGGAGGGCTGGGGTGGATAGCGAGGCTCACACCCCTTGCTGAGGGGGCTGCAGTGCTCATAGTGTTCTCCCTCTGCCTTCAGCAGGATGCTTTCCATCCTTCTCGAGGTGAGCTGCAGCCTCCTTGCCTGGCTGGCTCTCTACACCAGCTTCTGCTACTGGAACAAGCATCATTCCTACGAGTGGAGCTGTCGTTTGGTCACCCTCCTGCACGGGGTGCTTGTCACCTACCTCTCTGCTTACACTGCTCTCTTGGATGGCCCCTGGCCCCTGACCCATGCAGGTATGTTGGGAGTCATGTCCTTGTCATGCAGCGTGGACATCTGTGGTCCTGGGACTGATGAGTGTGTGGGTTTTTTTGGGGCAGGGTTTTGTTTAACTGTTGCTTTTTCTCTTGTCCTCACCACTTCTTGCTGCTAATATTTAATGTCTTGCTTTGTCTGTGTACTCACTGACATCTTTAAGGTTTATTATTATTCCAGGCTTGAGTTTATTGCAAGGTGTTGAGAATAGATTTAAGTGCTGCTCGCATCTTTTAAGGGTGTAAGGTGGCGTTTTGGTTGCTGAGTGCTGTCCTTAAATCTCAAATATCTCTGCTGATGGTGGTCAGGCTTCCCATCCAGCCCTGCTTTCTGAATGGGTGAAGAGAAAAAGAGAATTGGAAGTGTGAAAGGATGGGATGAGCTGCCCGAGTCTGCTGGAGTGAATGGAGAGCAGAACCAGGCATCCAAGCTCCCAACCTCACACCTGACCCATAGAACAAGGCTGGATGCTAAGGAGGAAGGAGGCATCATCACAGCCTGTGATGCAGGATGTCTTAAGACCCCAGGTTTACACACATCTTTCATTTCAGGTTCATCAAACACACCTCTCCAGACCCATGTGCTGTCCCTGACCTTGGGTTACTTTCTCTTTGACCTGGGCTGGTGCCTGTATTTCCAGACAGAGGGGAGCCTCATGCTGTTCCATCACACCCTGAGCATCTGTGGCATGATCCTGGTGCTGGGGCTGGGGCAATCTGCCACAGAAGTCAATGCTGTAGTGTTTGTCAGTGAGATCACCAACCCCCTGCTGCAGGCTCGCTGGTTTCTGAGGGAAATGGGACGTTATCACACCCTGCTGGGAGAGGTGGTGGATTTTCTCTTTGTCATCCTCTTCCTGGTGCTTCGAATTGGAGGAGGAGCTTTGATCCTCTATGTGATGGTGACATCACCTGAGACCAGCTGGGTCCTCAAGGCTGGAGGCCTGGCCATGTACTTTGTGTCTTTAGCCTTCATGGTTGAAATCTGTCACTTTGTCAGGAGGAAAATGTTGAAAAAATATCATTCCTGGACGAGCCTGAGGAGGATGAACAAAGCTGTGAAGCCTAATGGGCACTTGGCACCTCACTGATGGGGTGTGGATGGCAATCCCTTGCTGGCTGCTGGCTGCTGAAGCCTCTTCTGAGGAAAAAAAACCTAAAAGCAATGTGGAATTTACCTCCTGTCACTGGTCTGCTGCCCCCGAGGAAGTGAATTGCTGGGAGGAACACTGGGAAGGTGGGAAAGCTGAGAGAAGGGGGGACTGAGTGGATACCTGAGGAGCCTGGAATGTCTACTGAACTGTATCCCTGAATTCTCCAGCAGTGGTCTGAAGGAGGGTGGCAATGCCAGACCTGTTCAACCTGCACTTGTATGTTCTGTAATCATTTGGGAGGTAGAATTTACAGTGTGGAGCCAGAAAAACAGACCTGAAAGAAAAAAATAATCTCATTTTCCTGCCAGTGGGACTGGGTAGGGGTGTGACCTAGAGATTTCCTGAGCCTCCCTCTTCTTTAATCCTGGAGTTGGACAATCTGCTTGACTAAGTACTTGATGAAAGCCTCTGAACAAGATTCAGGGTGCTTGCAGTTATCCTTTAAGTGTGTGAAGTGATGGTATTCAAGGTGAGGCTGTGTTTTACCTCATTGTTTTTAATAATACATTTCTTTATTATTATTTTTTTAATACTTGCAAGCAAGCAGATAGTGATCTCAGAGCAGTGTGACTTCACTGGAATTGACTCAGCCCTTTGCAAACAAGAGTCAAACTTTAGACTTGTGCCAATTAACTTCCCAAGCAGGTGTTTTCCTACCCTTGGATTGCTTTAAAAAGAAATAAATTTTAAAAATCAGGCATTTTGTGGCTGAGGGGAGATGCAGAAGATTCTCTCCTCTGGTGCTGGCTCATTTACAAGCCACCTGAGTTCAATGCCTTGCTAAAAAGTCTAATGAGTGACTATGTTCAGGCAGATCTCAGTGTGCCATCTGTTCCATACCAGCAGGTCCTGGAGGAGTATAGACCAGTTCACTTGTTTTCTTTACCTCTCAGAATCATGTTGTGACATTTCCCCTGGGGTTTTAATGTGAATTTCCTTCTGTTGAAGGCTGCAGTTTAGATTGACTCTCCCATAAAAGCATCACTTTCAGCTGAGGAACAAAATGGTTTTGTGTTGCCTTTGGGCTTAGCAAGGCTGGTTGCCTTTCCCTCCTGTGTTCAAAGACTTTGGAGGAGCTTCTTCATGGAGCTGAAGAGCTCCTGGAACAGTTGGTGTGGCCCTTGCTCAGCTGCAGGGGTGGAGGAGGGCAGCAGTGGGAACACATCTGCTGTGGGGATGCAGCCTTGCTGGCTCCTGGGCCACTTATCTCACTGCCACTGTCCTGGGCAGATAAGAACCCTGCCTGGGGGTTGGAATAAGGTGTCTGGAGAGATTAGGAAGTGAAATAACTCTTAATGTGTCTTCTGGAAATGTTGGAGCTGTGAAGCCTGCTACCTCACCTGGGTATGTTTAGAAAAGCAGGAGCCTTGCCCTCCTGCTGGGTTGGGTGGCTTTGGGGACCCGTGAGGTGTCAACTCCTGCCAGAGTCACTGTCCTCTTTGTAAAAACTCCTAATAAAGCTGTTTTTCTAGAGAAAAAAAAAAGAGACATGATTGCTGTAATCTTCTGTCCTCTGACTTGAGGAGGCAGCTAAGTTAATGCAGAAGAAAACAGGCTTGAGGGGAGCCATGCTGAGGGTAGGAGAGGCCACTGCCAGAGCTCTGGCTTGTGCCACTCAGGAAGGAGTGAGCTGGGGAGGAGAGCAGCATGTGCTCTGGAGCTCAACTATGAAGGATAGATGAGGGACAACTCCATTTGTGACTAATATACCCATGACCTGCCTGGCCAGTGAGTCAGTGGAGACTGGGCCACTAAACTGAGGTGTTGATGGGCACCGAGTCACAGGGTGACAAGTTCTGCTCATGGTCTGCATCCCAGCTTGTCTGCTCTGCAGCAACACTGCCTCTCTGCTGTGAAGGACAGGGATTGGGTTGCTGGGTGGTTTATTCCTTGCTATCTTTGGAGGGAACAGTTGAAAGCATGAGAAAACCTCAGTGTTCTGCTGAGGGAGGGTGCAGTGGTGCTAAAATGGGTAGCACTGTGCAAATGACTGTTAGCAGAGGTTCCTGTTTTGCTGAATTCTCTTCATCTGCAGGCAAAATGAGCCAGTGCAACTCAGCCTGCCTTTGGGAATGGCTGATTCTGCACTAAGCAAACAAGAAAATGAGTGTATAAGCTGCACCTAATTTCTGGAACAATCCACGGGGAGGTGATTGAACTTGCCACCTTGCATCTCACTAGATGCAAATGTTGCACTGGGTATGACCTAGCACAAAAAAAACCCCTGCAACCCCTTGTGTGTTCTACCTCGGGCACTAAATGGTCTTTGCTTTGGTAGGACTTGAGCTTTTCTGGGATCACCTCTGTTGGTTTTTCTGGCTGCTCAGTTTCTGTGCTGTGAGAGATTAGCCCTACAGATTCTGCCTGTCAACACTGGTTTTTATCCTAAGCTAAAGATTAATTCCATCTTGGGTGTTATTGGAGGAAGCCTGGTCCAGCAGAGGTGGAGGAAAGCAAGATGAGACCTAAGATCTGTGAGAGAAGCAAGTGAACTATTAATGGTGTTGTGCTGAAATAGCTGAAGGATGAGCATCTTGTAGGGACAGGAACCCACGAACCAGAAAAGTAAGATAGAGAGATAGCCAGTTGAAAACAAGCTTATTACAAGTGCAGTGAGAGGCAGGACAAGCCACTCCCACTTGTCAAAGCTTAAAACTGGATAAAAAAGAGGGAAAAAAAACCCCAACAAACCACCAAAACCCCACAACCTGAGTGCAAAATACCGTTCTGGTTGCAACTTGAGTGTTGCTTGGAGGAAAGTTTTGATAAGCTGCTTTTATTTCTGGGTTTTGCCTCTCTGCAGCTGAAGGTGGGAGAGGGGGAAGGTGGTTTAGCAGTGAATGCTTGCAAAGAACTTGCTGGGCTGTGTAACTGCTGCATAAGCGTTGGATGGGAGGGTATATTTAGGGCAGGGCTGTGTGCTTGCCGAAGCTGCTGAAGCTGCACGCTGGCTGCTGTGTGGGGATCATCAACCCCCCGGGGCTGCGTTACCTTGGAGCTGCTGCTCGACTGACGCAGCTTCACAACTTCTGTGGAAGTGTCGGTTCCCAGGGTGTGTGTGTGAACTCAAACCCACATCTGGTTGCAGCTGCATGGGCCCCGGGAGATGATGGAGGATGGATGGGAGATAATCGAAGCGGGTTGGGGGTGCTGGGACTAGCTTCCAACGCCCAGGGGCTAAAGGAATGTTCTGGGTACCCCTTGGGAAAGTGCCCTGCTGCTTTTCCCGGCAGCAACGAGCCTGTTGAGCGCTGAGCCCGGCAGAAGCCGGCAGGCGGAGAGATGAGTTGGAGCAGCCGGGGACAGCCCCAGGGTCACCAGCCTCTGGGCTGGGAGAACAGGGATGCGTGATACGGGAAGGCTGCGGGGAGAGGATGGAGGCTGCGGGAAGAGGGTGCAGGCTGCGGGGAGAGGATGGAGGCAGGCTGCGGGGAGAGGATGAGGGCTGCGGGGAGGATGCAGGCTATAGGGAGGCTGCGGGGAGAGGATGGGGGCTGCGGGGAGAGGATGCAGGCTGCGGGGAGGCTGCGGGGAGAGGATGCAGGCTGCGGGGAGGCTGCGGGGAGAGGATGCAGGCTGCGAGAAGAGGCAGCGCTTCCCGCTCATCCCGCGCCCTCCACGCGGGGCAGTGCCGGGGCTCCTTCCTTTCCTCTCTCCAGCCTTCCCACGGCCCTTGCCGTCCCTCCTCCCCGCCAGCAGGTGCCCCTCGGCCGCTGCCCGGCGCGGTGGCCGCCGTTTCCTCTTCCCGGGCGCCGGAGGCGGTGTCGGGGCGGCACCAGTTCCGCGGCCCTGCAGGTGGGTTTGCGGGGCAGAAAGGGATGCGGGAGCCGGGGTGATGGGAAGGACGAGGGCTTGGCCGTGCAGCCGTCGGGGGCTCCCCGACGTTCCCGCAGCGGGTACCGAGAGAGGATGCTCAGCCTCGGCACATCCCCTGCCCCGGGCCCCGCAAAGCTGCGGGAGGAGAGCGGGGCCGGGAGGTGCTGGAGGGGGTGGGAGGGAGAGATGCTCGGTGGTCAGCGGGGCGGGGGAGGTTGTGGTCCCGCCGGGGATGGCTGCTGGGTGTCCGGGTACGTTGTTTTGGGCTCCCCGGGTGCCTCCATTTTCTCTTTTGTTCAAAGGAAAGCACAAAAACGGGATAACGATGCTCTGCCGGGGGCACCCATCTGCTTTCCAAGCTCGTTCCGGGAGACTAGGGCTGGTTTTTAGCCACATGGAGAGCCTGCTTTCATTCCTGACCCTGTTGCCCCTGTGCTGCTAACGATAATAGTGCTGCTGATGCTTTTCTGGTGTGTGTAGATACTGACAAATGTTGAGCTTGGATGTGGAATTGGAAGGCAGCCCCCATCTTTCTCTTGGAGATGTGGAAAATGCCTCAAGACATTTAAAAGGTCTTTCCTCATCCTTTTAGCATCTCCCTCCAGCAGGTCAATCCCTTTTGTGGTATCAGAATCCTCCCCTGTGCTGACTTGGAATGTCTAGAGACCTCAGATACAAGGGTTGTCAATGGAAACATCTGCTTTGAGATGCTAATCCCGTTCTGGTTCCATTTCCCCACGTTCCAGAGGCCCCCTGCACCATAAAGGATTTGTCCTCAGTCAGTCCTGGTGATACCTGCAGCAGGTCAAGCAGGAAGGTTGGGCAGTGCAGTTCTGACTTCTGATTTGTGGGGTTTGTTCAGTGTTTCCCAGCCCTGGGTGTGAGTCTCCCAGGCTGGTCAGCAGGAGCAGTGTTTTTGCTGTCAGCCAACTGGGAACTTGTGTATCCCAGAGCATGACTCCACTTCTTTTGATGTGGTTCCCTGAATGCTCAGGAGTAATGAGGCCTATTTAATGGAAGGGTGTTATAAACATGATGTAGATATTTAGGTGTTTTGTGTATTTAAGGGGGTTTTAGCAACGTGAAGCAGTGTCCTCCACAGGTTGTTAATTTTCTTCTGCCTGTCTGTCTTTTGCTTGAGAGATTCTGTGTTGAACACTGAGGGGAAAGTGTCTAAAAGAAATACTGCTGAAAAAAAAGAATCTTAATGGGCATAGATTCTCATCCTTTTGCATCAAAAAGATTTGGAAGTCTTGGTGCTAGAGAAGATGAAATGACACCTGCAGTTAGGAGAGTGAAGTAGTTCCACCTTGTTGGAAACTGCAGAGGGGGAAGCAGCCAGCCCCTTGCCCAGGGGAGGTGCAGGGCAGGATGAGGGGCACTCAGAGGGTAGGGGAAGGCCTGGCAGTGAGGGTTTGGCAGCTCCTGGAGGTGGTGGGTGGATTGATCCCAGTGCTCTTTACTGGGGAGTGCTTTGCTCTAATCTGAGCTTTGTCCTCACACGCTCGTGAAGAGGCTTGAACTGTGTGTTGCTCTGCTGAGCAGGGCATTTGACAGTGGGGTTTTTCCCCCTCAGATTGTCCTGGAAATGGTTAAAATTCAGCAGCAGAAGATGGCAATGCCTTTGTGTTTCTCATGACATCATTGCAGGGGGGTTGGACTAAATGACCTTTGGAGGTCCCTTCCATTCCACGATACTATGATTTGCAGTTGTCACTGCACTGAAGACCTAGCAAGAGACTATTTTTTGGGGGTTTCCTTGGTTTTTTTTCAGTTTTGTTTCAGGACAGGAGGCCCCAAGCCAGCAAACAGCCTGCCAGGATGAGGAGGTCAGGTGGGGCAACACAAGCAGGCCAGTCAAATGCAGGTAGATGGGGAGGGAACTAAAAGAGACAGGCAGAGCTCTGGGTTCAGACCTTATTGTTGCATGTGGCACCCCTGAGCACCCTCAGGCACTGCAGGTGAGCACTGCTGCATCCCAGCAGGTCCTGCATCCTAGACTGGCTGCTGAGGGCCTCCAAGGTGGGTTCCCAACTCTGCTCAGCCAGGCTAGGAACTCTCTGCCTTGCTCTCACGGCATCTCCCTGCAGCTGCTGGGGATCTGTGTGCTGGTGGCTGCATGGTGGATTTGCTTTCATCCTCAGGGATATGCTGCATGGTGGATTTGCTGTCATCCTCAGAGATATGCTGCTTTGATGTAGGCATTTCCCAAAGGAAACACAGTCCCCCTGCAGAAGAAACTCCAGGAGCAAGCACCATCACCAGCAAAGAGCACTCTGCACTGGATGCTGGGGTGGTTATGGGGGAAATAGCACTGGGGCTGTGCTAACACTGCACCTTCTGAGCCTGTCTGTCTTTCTGTCCCTGTGCCAGGATGCTGTTCTCCCTGTCTCTGCGGGTAGGCTGCAGTCTGCTTGCTTGGTTCTCTCTCTATGCCTGGTTTTGCCACCACTTCAAGCACAGGAATTACGAGTGGAGCTGTAGGCTGGTCACACTGACCCATGGCATCCTTGCTACCTGTCTCTCTGCTTACATTGGCTTTATTGATGGGCCCTGGCCTCTGAGTCACCCAGGTAAGTCATGAAAGCTGTGGTGCCAAGTCCCCCAGTGGGTGGTGGCACAAAGCAGGGTTGGCCTAACCCCTTGGTATCCAGCCCACTTGAGGAATGATGACTGTATGGCCATCTGAGCTGCTTTGTGGTGGAAAGTGCTAGAGATTGGAGAGACTGGTACAGTATTTTGCCAGTGCAATGGCTCTCCCCAGCTGCAGTCTGGCAGAGCCTGTGGTCACACTGTGTGGCCATGACATGTGTGCAGCTGCTAGGCTAACAACTCCAGTGTTGTAGTGGAGCATCTCCCTGCTGAGGAGAGGCTGAGAGAGCTGGGGCTCTTTAGCCTGGAGAAGAGGAGACTGAGGGGG